>NDGM010273613.1:0-28638 GCA_002564305.1 Octomys mimax | reverse complement strand
CACACACACACACACACACACACACACACTGTCTCAGAGCACCTTGTTCCCACAGCATGCTGTTCCCTTTCTTGAAAAATGCACTCTACACCAAGTGCCACAGCACAGGTGGCACCTTGTGCATGAGGGTGACACAAGTATTGCAAAGCATGCAGTTGGCAGAGTCGAGATGAGCTCAGCATGGTGCGCGGCTGCACATGAGGACCTGCCTTTCACCCACTGTTCCCGGGTCCAGAAAACTGCCCAGAAGTGATTGCAAACTGTTCGTTTTGGCTGGGAGAGGGAGTTGGCAGGGTCGGCTGGTTGCTGTAAAGGCACGTCACCGCTTATGCAGCGAGTGACAGCTGGAGCAGCAACAGCAACATTGCAAGGGAACTTCTTAGAATGCTGGCCCCCCGGAGACTAACAGGAGACAGTCATTGTTTATGAACAGAGGAAACAGAGGCAGGGTGGCCCTAATGCCTTTGATTTTAGGGGACTTCTTAATACATGATCAATTAAAGCGGCGAATCCTATTTCCTATAAGCCAGAAAGTTGGCTAGCCTTTGCCTCGGAAACACCTGTTCACCCTGGGCACCAAAGGAGTTCACGGGCCACTTTGCACAGCCCATGCTCTGGGGATGTTTGAGCTTTTCAGAGTTAGAGCTCTGAAAAGGCTTTGTCAAGGAAAACTCAGAGAATTTGGAAAATTAAGTATACACAACTCTCTACAAAAAAGTCCAGTTTGTGGTTCATACAATTGGCATTAGGGAATGTATCACTTTACAGAGAATGTTCGACTTGATTCTATTCATTAATCGTGCAGTGAGAGTACACACCTGCACACACCTGCATTTCAAAAAGGTGCCAGCTCCCGTCTCACAAGCATGCTGTTCCCTTTCACAAGATTGCTTTTTCTCCAGAGGGTTAAATATTTCGGAGATGTGGCTGAGAACCAGCAGCCTTTCCCTCCAGTTTCCTCAGCACGAGTGTGGTTCCAGGAAGGAGGATGCAGTCCGGACCAGGGCTAGGGTCAGCGGCTTTAGCAGTAACACGGTTTGGGCTGGGGGACAGCTCGGTGGCACAAGCGCCTGCCTGGCAAGCAAGGTTCTGAGTTTGATCCCTGGTAGCAATCATCATCATCGTCATAAGGATAATAATAAGAACACACTTTTTCTGACTCCAAATTTATCATAAACAAAAGGGCCTCTGGGAAGCCATTACTGGCTGTGAGCACACAAAGAAGAAAATTCTTTAGGGTGAGGAGAAGGCTCAGGGGTCACCTGCTGCCAACTTCCACATAGCAGGCACGGGGTATCAGTGGCACTGACTTAGTCATGAACAGCAGGCCTGGAGTGAGCCCCTCTGAGGCCGGTGCCAGCCTGGTTCAGAGGTTGGCCAGAAGCAGGCGGAGAGGCCCGCTGGGTAGAGGTGTGTCCTGGGGCCTCTGCAGACCTTGCTGATGTGTTTCTTCATCTCTACAGTCAGGCTGCAGCCTCACTGCCCTCCCACCTGGGTTGTCTCAGATGAGAAGCATTCCTCGACCTTCTCCAGGCGCTGACAGACGATGTGAACGGCCGCAGTCCCAGTGCCCACACAGCTAGGATACACTGGGCACTGGGTACCATCACATCATTCTCACCACCTGGACCCAAAGACACTACTGCCATGAGACAAGCAGCTCTTCCAGGGCCGCGGCCACAGCACTGAGTCCCAGTGACAGCACTTCCTGCGGTCAGCAGCAAGGGAAAGGTTACCCCAAGAGAGGCACCTCAAAACAACAGAACATGTTTAGAGCTTTTACAACTAACAATAACACACTAAAATTTCTCAACAATAAAAGTACATTGGTTTTAGCAAATTGTAGTCTTCCTCCCTTTTAAAGAATGAATCAGTGAGGCAATGGTGTCCTGAGGCAGGGCTCAGCGCCTGCTCCACATAGCCCACCCCACAGGTGACACTCAAGGCCTGCTCCTGCCACGCAAGTGCCCTCCACCGAGCCGTGTCCAGCCCACCTATTTCAGGTGTTTCTAGTATGGGTTTTATAAAACATTTTCTTGCATGTGATTGAAAGATATATCATCATAAAAGACTGATCTTTAAAATGCTGGACTTAGGTACATCTAGTTTTTCTTACAGTCCTTTTATAATAAATATGAATTGAAAATTTAAATTCTGAGTTCAGATCAGGCTGCCCTGGAGCAGAGCCTCGCCTGGGGAACTCCCTGCAAATGCTTCCTCCCAGAGAGTGGGGCTGGCTTTTGTTTGAGGTAGATGCTTAATTCGCTGATTTTCCATTTTCCTTTGTGAACAAGTGGTGACATTTGAAGATAAATGTCTAGTTTTATAGAAACAGTGATTTTCTCAGGTCTCTGCGAGGGAAGAGAGGAAGAGGAAGTTCCAAGCTGTCGTATATTTGTTTGTTTCAACAGTGTCTATAGGTGGAAAAGTTTTTTGGTCAGCAGTTGGCAGTGCCCACCTGTTCCCCCTGCTCCGAGGTAACGGGCACACCCAGGGCTTTCGTGACTCAGGTCATTTTTTGCGTGCAGGTCATCATTAAAAATATCTGCTTTTAGTGGATGACTATGACAAGCAAGTAAACCAGAAGATGGCGTTGAAGGTCAGCAGTCACTTCTTCAAACAAGGTAGCTGTGTAAATTAAAAAAAGAAAAAATCGCGGGATGACTGTTGTTTTGAATTTCTAAACAGAGGATGTAGGGGTGAGGAAAATTTTGAAACTGACTAAATCCTGTGCAGAGAACACGTGTGTGAGAGTGCCACCACTCCAGCCTGTCGTTTTGGTCCTCAGCAGTCTTGTCTGTGCACATTTAGAAAAGGAGTTTGCAGTCAGCCATGTAACACGGCCCCTGCTTCGTCGCCCCCTGGCCCAGTGCCCCCCGCGCTGCCCAGGTAGGAAGGGCCCAGAAACAGACGTTCAGTGAATGAATGGGTGACAGAGAAGAAAGGGAAAAAACAGGTTGTGGCCAGAATTTTCTTTGAACGAAACCCTGTTGTTTATTACAGCGACTCATGGAAAACTTCACTTGGGTGAAAGAAAAACACAGCATCCTGTTACTTTCTGAGAAGGTCCGTTAGTTTTAGGGAAAGCACACTTATGTGCAGGTCTCTGCCTGCCTCACTCTGGCCTGACCTTGCTTGTTCCTCCAATTGAGAAAATTAAGATAACTGAGAAATAAGTGAAATCAAAAGTTGTTCAAAAGTTGCGAGTTGACCCCGCGTGGAGGTGATCTGAAATCATATAGAAACTCTGATGGGATGGTTTACCTGAAAACGTGAAGTAAAAATAAAGATGGTGGGCTGGCCTTATCCAAGTCAACCTAGTGGCAGCACAGGGGTTAAATTTGGAGATTAAAGACAGCTTGGAAAATTAAGTAGATCCTGGGCTGGCTGCTCAACTACTCTTACTGTTTTGGACATGTACACTCCACAAGACACTGCTTCCCACAAAGCACACTGAAGGATGTCACTGTAAAGCGAGCTGCGGTTACCTCTCACCACCACCCCCATCCCTCTCGCGCTGTGAGCACTGCAGCTGGGGCCGCAGCCTCAGCTCTGTCACCTCCATTCCTCAGTTGAGTAGCAGTGTTCGTCTCAGCCTGTGGCTGTGCACTGAGCCTGCGTCCGTCGGAGAGGCAGGACCCCTGTCCCTAGGCCCGTGACAGTGCCAGGGTGCGCCACTCCTGACCGGCTCCTGGGGACGACTTTCGGCCCCCTCTAACCCGATTCCCAGTACCAGGGGCCCCGCTTCCCGCCCGCTGTTGCTGGTCCCGGTCGTGCCTCTTGTAGGCCCAGGCTCGCTGAGCGCGGTGCTCTTGGGCAGGTGCACCAGGTCAAAGGGTGGCCGGGTCGCGGGGTCCCGGGTCCCGCCTGGCAGCGGCGCGAGATCCCCGCCCCCGGCAGGCGGAGCCGCCGCGCCCCGCCCCCCGCCCCCAGCGGCTCAGATATAAAGTTCCTCTTTCTCACCTCGCGCTGTTTCTGCCCTTGAACTCGGGTCCCGCGAGGTAAGGCCTGGAGTGGGGCAGGACGCGGAGGGACGTGACCACAGAGGTCAGGCAGGGCCGGAACCCGGGCGGCGCAGGGCAGCCGCGGGGACGCGCTTGAAGCGGGTCGGGGTCGCTGGAGCCCCCGCGAGGCCAGGGGAGACAACAGGCAAGCCCCGGCCAAACCCCTGGTCCAAACTGCGTGCGACGCGCGCACCCGACTGTCCAGGGCCGGGCTGGGCTCCTGCTCGCGCTCCGTGTCCCAAAGGCACCCGACGCCCCGGCGCGCGGTGCCGGACCGGTTCAGGACCAAGCGACCGAACAGGGCGCTCAGAACCCCGCGCTGCAGCTGCCTCTCGGGCTGGGCCCGGTGCCAGCATCGCACTCTCCCGCCTCGGCGTCCTAACGGGCCCAGGTCCGGGCACTGCGCGCCCGCTGCTTGTAAGCCGGTCGCAGCCACTTGTTGCTGTGAGGACACTTTAATCCCCTGTGGCTGGCGCAAGTGCAGGCTAGTGGGGGACAGTGAGGGCGCTGGAGAGGAAAGCATAGGGAGGAGGAGACAGGTGCTGCGCCGCGGGGGCCGGGACCCGGCGAGTCCACGTGCAGGGTCCTGCGTGCGCGGGACCGCGAGGCTCGTGGGTGTGGAGAGTGGAAACTGAGCTGAAGAGGAAACGGGATGGAGACGGCTCGGGAGGGGCGGCCAAGCGCGGGGACCGGCGCGAGGTGCCTCGGTTCCTTGGCGAGCGCGGGAAACTGCGTCCGGAGCTCTCGGCCGCGGGGAGCTGGGCCCCGCGGGGGCGCACGGCCGGCTGGGGGGAGGCGCGCGCGGAGCGCCGGGGCCGCCGTCCCGCCCGAGCTCAGGTCTCATGCCCCGCAGCGCGCGGAGGAGCGCATCCGGCTGCGCTGGGTCGGCATGAACCTGGACGGCGGCGGGCGCGGCGCGGACTTCGGCATGAGCGCGGTGAGCTGCGGCAACGGGAAGCTGCGCCAGTGGCTGATCGACCAGATCGACAGCGGCAAGTACCCCGGGCTGGTGTGGGAGAACGAGGAGAAGAGCATCTTCCGCATCCCGTGGAAGCACGCGGGCAAGCAGGACTACAACCGCGAAGAGGACGCCGCCCTCTTCAAGGTCGCCGCGCAGACCACGCGGGCGGGCGGCCGGGCGGGCGGCCGGGCGGGCGGCCGGGCGGCCGAGGGCCTGAGATCCGGCCCGGGCCCAAGCTCCCAGTCGCTGGGCCGAGGGAAACCGCATCTGATGCTGAGCCCGGGGCAGGGCGAGCCGCGGAGCTCTTCAGGTGGCCGGAGAGGCGCGGTCCAGAGGGCGGTCGTGGCAGGCAGGGCCCTTGGGTGGGCTTCTGTTTCCACCCGGTGGGACCTTGATCTGTTCTCCCTCTCGGCCCCCTTTGATCGCTGCGGGGCAGGCCTCTGTCTCACCCTTAGCCTCTCTGTTTCTCTTTTCCGATGTGTGTTCCCTGTTTTTCCTTCTTTCCCGGGATCTTTCTCTTTGGGTCTTTCTGTCCCCTGGCTCTGGAGCCCTCTGGCCACTTCTGTCTGCTTCTCACTGTCTGTGTCGCTCTCTCGCCCCCTCCCTCTCGCTCCTGTGCTGTCCATCCTGCGCGCAGTAGAGCAGTTTCCCCAGTGGGCTGGGAAGCCAGCGGCCCCACCTGCATGGCTGGAAGGGGACTTCCTCCGGAATTCGCTGTCCCTACCTCTCCCGTGCAGTGCTCCACCCTGGGTCCTCCCCTTTGTTTGTCTCAGCCAGGGTGACTAGAGCCAGTTCCAGAGGCCTCCGTACTTCACTCCATCCTTCATAAATATCCAGAAAATGGTCAAGCCACTCTCTCCCACCTGGCAGTCGGAAGTCCTAGAGAATTACTTTACCCAGGGGACACCTGGTGTCTTTCTGTGCCACATTCCAAGCCACATTCTGAGCCTCGTCATAAATCCCAGGCAACAGAAATGCATTTCCCACGCTGTCTTTTAAAAGGCCCATGTCTGATTTCCTTTTGCTCCACTCTTTCCTCCCAGGCTTGGGCACTATTTAAAGGAAAGTTCCGAGAAGGTATCGATAAGCCAGACCCTCCGACCTGGAAGACGCGCTTGAGATGTGCTCTGAACAAGAGCAACGACTTTGAGGAGCTGGTGGAGCGGAGCCAGCTGGACATCTCAGACCCATACAAGGTCTACAGGATTGTCCCAGAGGGCGCCAAGAAAGGTAGGGGCTTCCCTGAAGCTGGGTTGCAGACTGGGGGCAGTGGATACTTAAGCGGCTTCATTTCCTTCTGAGAACCACTTTCTGTTTTAGCGTTTTTATAGCCTGGTGGGTCCTTTGCCCAAGGTCTGTGGTTTTCAAGTTGAAAATCCTGTGATACTGGTATAGGATCATTTTGTAGAGCCTGCGTGCGTGAGCATGGGTTGGGAGCACCTGTGAAGGGTCTGTGTCCTTTTACAGTATGGACTAAATTTTTAAAAAACAAACCTGAAAGATTCATTAAAGCTTTGTTTGTCTAATAGTTCTTGTAGCTATTTTCTAGAAGAGGAAACACACTGCACACCCACAAAGTGTTACTACTCGTAAGAATTAAAATGCCAACTTTTAAGAGTATAACAGTGCTTACTCAACTCAGATCTTTGGGCCTCCTAAAGTGGCACTGGTGTGTCCCAAGCAGAGCTCCACTTTAAATAAATAATGCCATGTCCGGCTGGCACCTGCAGAGCGCACTCCCACACCTTGTCCCGTGAATTTCTTACCTTTCCTGCGCCAGTCAGACCTGATGCCGGGATGAATAACTGCCCGAGGGTGTTTCTAGAAGATGCTTGTCTGCCAGCACAGAGCTCTGCATTCTAAGAATTAAGCCCTCAGGTATTTTTCCAAGATTTGACATTAAGTCAGTTCCTTTCCTCACTCTGTACCATTTCCCTCTTCCCCAAATGCACAGGAGCCAAGCAGCTCACCCTGGAGGACCCACAGATGGCCATCGGCCACCCCTACTCCATGACGACACCATACACATCCCTCCCCGCCCAGGTACGAGGAGGGCACTGGGCTCTGGAGGGCCGGGCCAGGTCCCCATGCTGGGCCCACAGAGCGGAGACACCCAGACACCACAGAGGACTTAATGCACATGGGTGATGTGGCCAGTGGCCATGCACAGACAGTGCCTAGTCACTATGGTCCAAGTGCCCCAGCACCACCACTACCGTTTAGGATTAAATGAGGAGACTGGGTGTGTGCCCCTGTTGGAATATGGTTCTTCCAGTTCCTCAGATCCCTGGGAACAGCCCTCACAGCAGTTGAAGATTTTGGAAGCAGAGCTTTGTCATGTGAAAGCACAGGGCGGCTAATGGCTGCAGGCCTTCCTGGCCTGAATGGCAGCTCTGTTGTGCTCCCTTTGGTGGTGGGGAGGAGACAGAGTTCCCCACAGCATTTGGGGGCTGGGCTCAGCCATATGATGATGCCATGTACCAGGCTGTGCTTCCCCACAACACCCCATTGTGCCCCCGTCCTCTGGGGCCCTGTCCACCTGGCCTGATAGACAGTTCCATTGGCTCTTCTGGATGATGAAATGATTCGGCTGCTGGCCAAAGAAGGGGTTCCCTGAGGAGTCCGGGCGGATGTGAAAGCACCCCACTTCCTGTGCTGGCGCTTTGCATCTCAGCCCCTCCTGTATTCGTTTAGCAGGTCCACAACTACATGATGCCACCCCATGAACGCCCCTGGAGGGAGTATGTCCCTGACCAGTCACACTCAGAAATCTCGTACCAGTGTCCCATGCCATTCGGTCCCCGTAGCCACCACTGGCAAGGCCCAGCTTGTGAGAACGGTAAGGAGTGTGTAGGGGCCTGAGACAGAAGAGTGCATGGGGCGGGTTTTGTGGGAGACCGAGGGGCCTGGGAGGAACCACAGGCTGCCTCCTGCTCCAGTGCCTAGCAAGACCAGGGTGCTAACCAAGTCCTCAGAGCCAGACTGACCCTCAGGATCCGTGCAGGCCCCACTGCATGCGGGTCCTCAATTATAAATATCGAAGATCGTTCCAGGGAGCTGAAATTGCCCTTTAAAAAAATAGAAGAGTTCCTGCAAGTCCCCAGAATGGAAGGAACTTGCCCAAGCCACCCAGTAAGAGTGAGGGGCTTGCTCAATGACCCCCAACCCAGCCTTCCACATGAGACCCAGGCTGGGATTCAAGTGCTTGTTGATATGCTGTTTAAGTTTAATGTAGTAACACTTTTCATCCTGGCTGAACAATCTTTTTTGTAATCGTAAGCAAAATGTGATGGATGTTGGCAGTCTTCCCTCCTGGATTTTCCCTTAATGCTGACTGCAGGCCCCAACTCAGGAGTCTATTTCTGTCCACCCGCCCTTACAAGGGGCAAGCTCCAGCTGCGGCCACGCCCTGCAGGGCAGGGCCAGTGGGCCGTCGCTGAGCTCCTGCGCATCCCGGAACTGTGGTGTGTCCACCCTGACAGCTCTGGTGTGCTGGGTGGTGATAAGCAGGGAATGGATAAGCAGCAGGAAAAAAGTCAGGAAATGTCCCCACCAGACCTGCCACTACTGGGCCCCAAGGCTTGCATAGTCAGGATTGGATGTGGTCTGCTGCCCACCAGGGTCCAGTGGCATCAAATGAGATCACGCAACAGATCTTACATAGCTCCATGCAAAGAAATCATATAAGCTGTGTTCAACACAGCCATCGCAAGCTTTAGGTAAGGTCCTGAGATGCCAGACGTGTGAGCACTCTGGGATGTCTGCTCCCTGAAAGGCGACCTTTTCCTGCCCATGGAAGGCATCCTTGCCTACAGGCACCGAAGAGGCTCATCGCTTCTCAGTGTTTGTACCGAGGGGCCTGTGAAGCAGAGAAGCTCAGAATCCGGTGTCATGGGCTTTTCCAGGATGACTTGCAATGCAGGTCGGTTTTCTAAATCCAGCAGAGGAAACAGCTCCCGTTTCAGGAGCTCAGGTCCATGGCCAGAGCACCAGCTGCAGCCCTAAATGATGGACAGTGCAGCGGCCAGAGGGCAGTGCTGCGAGCTGCACGTGCAGCCACGGCAAGCAAGCGCAGTGAAGTTGAGGGCATTTCTTTCCCCGTTTGTGTTTAAGGCAACACGTAGCCGCTGAGCTGCCTGAGACCAAGCTCCGATTTCTCCTGAACCCAGAAGTTCTAGGAAAAACAGACACAGACTCACACTTTGCTCGTTTTCAATCAGGCTCTTTCTGTTGGAAATCACCAGCCTAAGCTCACTGTCTTGCTCTGAGTTTGCTGTGTGAACAGGAGCTGATCCCCTGGCCTCTCGCTGAGCCTCAGTTTCCCTCCTTATGCATTACAGAGGGAGCTGTGCATTTCCTTCCAGCACTGCACAGCGGCCCCTCCTCCTTCAGCCTTGGTTTCTCCAGTTGAGTTCAGTTTGTCTTTGCCCTAAGAGCTTCTGCTGCCCAGCCAGCTGCCTGCTGGGCGTAGGCTGGAAGGTTCCCCAGGCAAGGCCTGCACCCGCAGCCTCTGGGACAATTCAGACCCTCTTCAGACACCTTCTGCTTTTATTTGCAAATGCAGGTTGCCAGGTGACGGGAACCTTTTATGCTTGTGCCCCACCTGAGTCCCAGGCTCCTGGAATCCCCATAGAGCCAAGCATAAGGTCTGCCGAAGCCTTAGCGCTGTCAGGTGAGTGCCGCACTCCTTTCTGGAAGCTCCTGCGGGAGGCCACTTCGCTTTGGCTCCTCTCACATTTGGGTAGTGTTGGGGGGCATGCAGACCCTGGCCCTGTACCTTCTGGGTCTGGAGTGGGCTTGCGGTTGACTGGGAGCAGTGAGGAGCACACAGCCAAAGCTTGCCAGGGAGCGCCCTCGCGCCCCAGGTCACAGATCCAATTGTGAGTGGCTAGAGGCATCTGACCTCTCCTCAGGTGCTACCCGAGCCTCCAGGAACAATGACAGCCTAGGTCCCTGTAGCCAGGGTCCCTGTGGCCAGCAGTCACACTGTGCAGGACAATTTCCCCGGAATTATAACAACCTCCACTTTGAAAAGCTGTTGGTCCTTCCAGGGTCGGCCACAAACTCAGCTGTAACTTCCCCCGGGCAACTTCCCCAGGGCACTGTCCCTGGGTACTCTCCGGAGCTCACACCTCGGGCAGCACACGGTTCAGTCTCCGGATGCCCAGGAGACTGGCAGGCAAACTTGCGTTCAGCCTGGCTTACACACCCCACTGCTAAGAGAACCCTGGCCACCTCTGCTTGAGGGAGGCACTTCAGGCTGACCTAGGCATATGTCCTCCAGACAACTTAGTCTTTAATACTTCGAGTTGTTCCTTGGTAGAATTTGAATTTATAGTAAAAACCAATAACTTCGGCTTCAGAATTCTCACACTGCCCCAACCTCTTTGAATGTCTCTGACAGAGAATGTAAACTGAATTCTGAAGGCGTCAGAGGGCTTGAGACCTGGGCCCTTCCTGCTCACCAGTGAGCAGCAGCTTAACTCGTAGTCCTTCCGAGCTAAGGCCGTGGGGGAGGCTTGTCCCTTCTCCTGTGGTGACGCTCACCAGTCACCAGGACCCCTGGGGTGGGGGAGGTGCTTCCGAGCAGCAGGGCTTGTGTTTGTTTTTAGAAACTTTCAAACCCTTCCTTGAGCACCCAAGATTGTGTGGGTGCTTGAGAATAGGAAATAACCAGCTATTTATACATCTTCAACCTCGTGATTTCTGATGACATTAGATGACATGAAGCCTGCCCCTCAAGTCACCTCTGATAGCCAACACCCACTCACACTGGCTGTGGCATGACTTTGGGCTCACAGTACAGAAGTGGAAGACACTGTGGTGTGGGCTTCATCTCAGAACCTGCCAGAGGACCACGAGGTTTTGTGGGTTTCTTTGTTGTTTGCTAAGCACAGTGCAGATAAGTTGTCACCTTGGGCTCACTTCTCAGAGTGTGATTCCTGGCCACGGCCACGGCCACTGCCCGTGGAAGACGCTGAGCTGCAGTCTCGCCTTCGGTCAGGGAGCCTCAGCCAGCTTAGCATGGTCCTTCAGTCTGTGGGGGAGAGGTTTCTCAAATCAGTAAAACTTTTGTAAATAAATTAATCTTTTTTAAAGTTTTAGGAAGCCCAGCTTTAGAGTTGCTCAAACTCGAACAGGTCTGAGTAGCTTCACACTAGCAGCGGATTCCCGGCGCGGCTCATTGATTCCCGCCTTTTGCTGCAGGGCTTGGAGTCTAGGTTCTTAAAGGTGTGCTGTTTCCAGGTTGCACCCCGGCCGTAATTCATTTGCTTTCCCTAGAATTAATCTATGATAAAAGTAGCACATACCCACTGTAGAAAACTAATTTTAAAAATCAGAACAACAAAATGGGAAAAAAGTATTCTACCACCGGGAAATCACCGCTCATAGGTCAGGGCTCGGGGCTTAGCTAGCTTGCTTTCTTCCTACACCTGCTGTCTCTTTGTCATCTCTCTGTCACCTACCATGTGTCTGTCACCCTTCCTACCTGTCTGCTGTCACACTGATGCTTCAGGGACGCTTGCATGTGTGGATGCACCCACTTGCTTTTCTTCTAGAATGCTCTTGCACACTTCGTGCAGCAGAAATTTGGCTTAGGGGTCATGCCCTCCAAAATTGCAGGTCCGGAAGGACCTGCCCCAAGGTGAGTAGTCACCAGTGACACAGTACTGCAGATCTAAATATTATCTCCACTGTCATCATCCGCAGAGTGACGGCTTTAGTGCTTCAGCAGAGGGACACTTTCATTGACTTAAATACATTTTGCAGAAAATTAATGAAATACATACTTCCCTTTATTCTCAAAAAAAGAAAGAAAGAAAGAATGAATGAAAGAAAGAAAGAAAGAAAGAAAAAAGAAAAAAAAAAGGCACAGTGATCACACAGCTGTGAGCACTGCTGGCTTCGCTGAGCAAGTGTCCCGCAGCCGAGGCTCTCCGGAGGAGGTGGGCACCTGGGGGGGCTCCAGAGTCCCAGGACCCGGCTGCTGCTCACCAGTTCCAGAGCCCCTCGGGAAGCCGGACGCCACCTGCTGCACTGTTCTGCGGCCCAGGTATGGGCACCGCAGGGGGCATCCCAGGCCCACTCGCTGACTCCAGAGCTCTGTGCTTGCAGATTGCCGGCTGCACATCTGCTTGTACTACCGTGAAATCCTGGTGAAGGAGGTGACCACATCCAGCCCCGAAGGCTGCCGGATCTCCCATGGACACACCTATGATGCCAGCAACCTAGACCCAGTCCTGTTCCCCTACCCAGAGGACAGCGGGCAGAGGAAGAACATCGAGAAGCTGCTGAGCCACCTGGAGAGGGGTGTGGTCCTGTGGATGGCCCCAGACGGGCTTTATGCCAAGAGACTCTGCCAGAGCAGGATCTACTGGGATGGGCCCCTGGCACTGTGCAGTGACCGGCCCAACAAGCTGGAGAGAGACCAGACCTGCAAGCTCTTCGACACACAGCAGTTTCTGTCAGGTACCATCTCACTGTCTGCAGGGAGGGGGCCATGGTGTGTGTCACAGGGTCACTCCTACCCCAGGTAGAGGCTTTCCTCTTGTTGCCCCCAGAGCCTGGGGCCTCATCTCAGAACAGAGGTCCTGCCTGGCTCATGTCTGTGTCTGCCCCTGTCATCCTCTCTTCTTGTTACCAGAAATCCAGAGTCCAGAAGGGTAATCCCAGAGGATCACGGCTTAGGCTTAGTGCTTAACTTTCTGGTTTTCAGTAGCCATCCTTTGTCATTGTCCTGTATTACTGGCAAAGGTCTCATCACACTTATCTGCTGAGACCTCAGCTCTTTTGGGTTCCTGAAAAACTGTGGCAGTTTTAGGTCCCTTGCTGACCTTCCTGGTTGTGGGCTGTGTCGCTCCAGGCAGACGCCATACAGGTGGACCCAGGAGAGCGGGGCCTGGGTTGAGGTGGCAAAGGGGAAAGGAGGAGAAAGCTTCGCCTTGCTCCATCTGAGAACGCTCTGCATCGAGTCTTCCAGAACCAGCATGCTGTGCTGTTCCTGTCTTGCTTTCAAGACAGTTAGATTAGCCTGAGGCTGGCGCCCACGACATCACCAAGCAAGCCACAGCAGGGCTCCCTCCAAAGTGTCCCTTAGCTCCTAGGGGGTGGAGAAGGCTGCCGGTCCCCTGCCATTCTGTCCCTTCCTTACACTGGCCCTGTCCTCTCATGGGTGCCCATGGTAAGCACTACATCTGGTCTTTTTCATGGGACCCCTTATTCACAAGCAGGGGTACAGCATGTTGTTATGTGGCATGTGCATGTCACAGAGCAGGTGACCCCCACTCACCAGCATGCACTACGCACTCCCCTGCACTCTCTGCACTGTGACCACTCCTGAAAGTCTTCTCTCCAGTGCTTCTCCAGTAGAGAGGGCGCTGTCTGCTCGAAAATGCTTAGCTCACAGCAGTGGCAAGTTCCCTGCTAACTGTGGCCTTGGCGATGTACGGCAAGCAGGTAGAGTTTATTCCTCCTAAACAAAGTTCTGTACCCTTTGTCCTTGTCTCTACAGTCCCCTTGTCTCAGCCTCTAGTGACCACCAGTCTACTCTCTGCTTGTGTGACCTCAGACCTTTAGATTCAGAGATATGGGGTAATGGCTTTCTAGTTGAGACACCCCAGAAAACTGAGGTCATCTGGGACTTGTCTTTCTGCTCCTGGCATGTTTCACTGAAAACAATGTCCTCGTAGTCTGTCTGTACTGTTGCAAATGACAGGATTTCCTTCTTTAAAGCTGAATGGTATTTTGCCTCATGAACACATTTTCTTTGTCCATTCATCAGCTGGTGGATGGTTAGCTCCGCTCGCTATTTTGATGACTGTGAACAGCACTGGTATCCCTCAGACACACTGAGCTGGCTGCTGCTGGGCATGTGCCCAGCTGCGGAGCTGCTGTGTCGTGAATTTGCTTCATGAGAGAGCTCATTTGAAGTGAAATGGGAGTGGCCCGTGTGCTGGGCTCAGGTGCCAGCAGCATTTGCTTGGCATTTGGCTTACGTGGCCCAAGTGTGTGCGGGTTCATCCAGATTCTCCTAGGTACCCAAATAGTCCCTAGATAAACCCTGCCCACAGTGGCAGGTGCAGGAAGAGGCTGCCCAACGGGACTGTGTGGGAAGGCCACCTGTGGAGCAGACTGCCTCCAGGGAGGTCACAGGCCTGTCCCCAGCCACTGCGAGCCTCGAAGTCTGCACTGGGGTAGGGCAGGTGCTGGTGCTGAGGGACAGAGAGGAGTGGGGAGCCCAAGGGAGGATGCTGCACCTCCTCTTCCAGCCTCTGGGTCCTGGGAGAGGGGGCTCCTCGAGCTGGCACTTCGTCAGAGACTGGATCTTGAGCTCTGTGCCTTTGGAGCTCCAACTAAGGCACTCCGGAAAGCACCAGCACTGGCTTCGCCAAGTTTGTCTTGCCGTGCACATTGCAGGCAGTCAGGAGGCCGCGCTGTGACAGACAGGGCTGCTGGATGCCCTCAGCTGAGAGGCAGATGGACCCAGAAGCAGGACAGGAGACGAGCCCCTGGGCTTGCACTCACTAGCCTCGCGCAGCACACTGCTCTGTGAGCGAGGGCTCTTGCTGCTCTCCCTGTTCTCGCTGCTTGCACCTTCCTCCATAGCTGGGGCCTGTGCTCCACCCGCACCCCAACCCCTGAGGTTCACAAAGGCTTGGGGAGGATGCTGTGAACTTCAAAGCTGCAGCGGTGCACAAGGGAGGATCCCACCAAATGTGTCCACATTAGCAAGCATCTGAGGTGTGGCTTTTCCAGAGCACAGTGCCTGCTCACCTCTCCAGTGGCTTGTGTGGGGTCCCCCGCCACAGCTCTGGGAGTGTGCTCCACACATTCTGACTGCACTGGTGAGGTTTGATTTGAACTCAGGAAGAAAAAAAAAAGTGCAGGAAGTTGAGTAGTCCTGTGAGTTAGCTAGAAACTCCTCAGCCACACAGAGCAGTGGAAACCTCTGCCGTCTCACCCATTCAGGATTTTCGCCCTGCTGGGGACGGTCCCCAGAGGTATCTGATGAGGATGTGGCTGTCAGCTGCTGGCGGAAGTGCAGAAGCTCCTGTTAGTCTTGCACCTTCTCAGTGAGGACTCTGACTTGAGGTGCATTTCTGAGAAGCCCGAGTCTGACTGAAGGGACTGGAGCTCGCTCCAGGGATTGGACACATGGCTTTAGTACCTGTTTTCCTTGAGTTAAGTCTCCAGCTCTGGACATGCATCTTTCCAACAGTACTGTTCCCGCCCCAAAGAGCAGTGGCTCTGGGCTGGGGACCATGGGGCTTCTTCAGCCCCCAGTCAACTCACTGTCCTGTTCCCAAGACAGGGCCAGATAGCCTCTCAGGGTCCCCCACTCTGCAGCCCAGATGAAGCATGAGTGGGTGCAGCTGCCGGAGCCAGCGCCCGCGCCACTGAGGGCTCCTTGGAAGCACAGACACTGGCCGCGTGGCCTCCTTAGTTAGGGGTCTGAGTTTTCAGATGATGCTGGGCGGGGAACGCTCTGGTTCTGTAATGAAAATGTCTCCTCTGTGTGCGCTGCTGCTTCTGCTCCGCTGGGCTCCTTGCTTTTGCTTTTCTTCCCTCCTTTACTCCTCTACCCCTCTGCCTGCCTGTGGGCAGGGACTGCGGGGCAGTGCCTTGGACCAAAGCGTCAGTGCCAAGAAAAGGGGCCAAGCCAAGTACCCCGGTGGGACGCTGACAGCTTGACGCGTGCATGTGAGATTTGGCGGAAGGTCTACTTCGGGAGATCAGGGGGTCAGCTGAGAGGCGTCGCGGCGCTCTTGGTTCTGTGTGGCACGGGTCGCAGGGGTTTCTGAGGCTTCCTGTCTCCCTGTTTCTCAGAGCTGCAGGCCTTTGCGCACCACAGCCGGCCGCTGCCGCGCTTCCAGGTGACTCTGTGCTTCGGGGAGGAGTTTCCAGACCCCCAGCGGCAAAGGAAGCTCATCACGGCCCACGTGAGTAGCGCTGCGCATGCACCACACAGAGCCCTCCTGCTGTCAGAGGCGGAGTTCCCAGAGAGAAGTCGCAGGCGGAAAAGTCACGTGACCCAGAAAGACAGCCATGACCCTTGAGATGGTGCAGGAGGAAGCATGCACGTGACAACACAGCCCAGGGACCCTTGGCCACTAACCCCCATCACTCGCCACATGGCCCGAGTGGAGACTCAAGCCAAGGGCTTCCCCCATCCCATTATTCTTGTGTTTCAAATTGCCAGATTCCCATTTTACAGAGGTTTAGAAAGGATTGTCACTAAAAGTTGCCCTTTGAAGTTCTTTATGTCTTCTGGCTCTTAAATACTGTCTAGCTGGCATGTCTTCCCCAGAGACAGAATCTCTTTCCAGCGGGGATGTGACCCATTCACTTGTGGGAATTATAGGTCCTCTCCAGGCATTCCCCAGCCTCTCTTTTACTTTTCTGGATTTCCAAGAATTATTTAATAGTTCTGTAGAGGCAGCCTCATCTTTTAAGGTTGGCCAGTTGCTCCTTCTGGGCTCTTGCCAGCTCAAAATGCCTGCAACTTCATTGAGTGTATATTTTCTTCATAAAAGAGAAAAGGCATCATTTAGTATTCCTTTGTCATAGAAAGCATTTGTCATTCAAAAAAATGATTTTGAGCTTGAAAATTTTACATTGCTACAATCCCAGAGGATGAGTAGTGCCAGGTAAAAGTTGCACCCACGATGCCAAAATTCTGATGAGATTCCACCTCTGATGATATTTCTTACTGAAACCGGAGGGTGGAGGCCTGGCTTGCTGGTAGCACACTGACCAAGCATGCAGAAGGCCTGAGTTTCATCTGCAATACATGAAAGACAGAAAGAAAATTTAAATAAGACACTTTTTAAACACAGACATACAATTCATCCTTCCTAATGGTAGGCATAAAAACCAGTCAAACAAACAGCAAAAACATAATCTCAGACTTTAGCATACTGTCCTAACTTCTCTCAAGGGAATGATATAATTACTGAGATCTCATTGTGAACAGAGATGGCTCAATGACCACATAAACCAGGCTTAACAAGCGGCACGAGGAGCAGAAAGTGGCATCCCACGTGATCGAGATGAGGCTTTCCAAGCACACCTCCCCACCAGTTTAGGCACGGGCTTCCACCCCCGCGCAAGTCCCCCTCAGAATCGAAGCGCTGGTCCATACAGAAAAATGCATGGGTGCACGTGCAGAGCTTCTTTTTTATTGTTATTATAGATTTAATTTATCCCAGGTGCTTACAAAGGAGTTATGCAAGACGCTATGTATCAAATAGCGCACAGGCTCAATTTCAGAGCACAGTTCTTTGGAAATCCTCAGCTGGCCTTTGATGCTGCAGCTCAGGAAAAGCTGAATGTAGACTTTTGGTGAATGTGCTCCATACTAATAATTAGACTAGATGTATTTGAGGCCAATCAACTTCTCTTTTCCTCTAATCGTTGCTGTTTAATTTTCTTTTTTGTTTATCCTTTGGTTTAGAATTCTGCAGACTGCCTGGATATCTTAAGTCATTTGGGGTGAACCTATCACTCTGTCAAACTTCAGTTGTGGAAAAATAAATTCATTAGTTTAAATTACCCTGAAATTTGCCCAACCTTTTGATTTGATCAGATAGTGTGCATTCAGTCTTAGTTAAGTGTAAATTTCAAGTGGTAGTTGGCTTAAAATTCCATCTTTATGTTTCGCCTCAACTGAAATGCAGAGCTAAGTAGCCTCTGCCTGCAGGCTGCTCTATATTGACGACTAACAGACAATTGGCCCTTCAGAGGGCTCCAAGTATGAAACATTTTGGTGTTTTATACAATATAATTTCAGACTTTTACTTACGATTGTTCCTTAGAATTTCAGAGTTATTTCATGATGAAATAATGTTTAAAAAAAATACCTCAGTAACGTTTTGCAATGTCTTGTTTAAGGTGGAGCCCCTACTAGCCAGACAGCTGTATTATTTTGCTCAACAAAACAGTGGACATTTCCTGAGGGGTTACGATCTACCAGAACACATCAGCACTCCCGAGGATTACCATAGATCCATCCGACATTCCTCCATTCCAGAGTGAGAATTGTCAAGGCAAAGTATTTCTTGAACTGTAAGTACTTGACTTTGACGAGGACAGCCAATGGTCTGTCCTCTCTCAGCTCCAGTGCTGAGGATGAGCACAGCTCACAGCAGGAACGGGTATAGAAAATCGCCTGCCGCTGGTGGGAAGACGAGCTCATTCCAGAAGGAACTGCAGTCTTCACATCCGCCCAACAAGCTGACCACCCTGCCTTCTCCAGACCGCCACCTTTCACAGGAGGAAAACTCACCAAGCTACTTGTTTACATCCACTTAAACTGAATCTGGAATATGGTTCTTGTTTAAAGACTGAGAAAACTTGTATCTTGGCAACTTAAGTATTGTCTCATTTCTCAGGGAAATAACTTGCAAACTATGCACACGTGCAAAAGAAATGCATTCATGCATTAGGAGCTGCAGTTCATGTGGAAATACTTGCTGAGTGACAGGAGCTGAATCTTAGGGTGGCCCATCTTCCCACCTGCCTGGCGGCTCCGTGGAACCCACCCTAAACCCTGTTTCCTCTCCTTGGCCTACCCTGGAAGCCAGTCGATGAACTCTGTTGGGATTTTCTTCAGCCAAAAATCCCTGGGCCTGCATTCAAATAGGAATGGTTATCATGTTGTTGTTTCTCATTCTCTAGAAATTATTGCTAAGACTTTCTTCTTAAAGAAGAAGAAAAATTAACCATCCAAGTAGGAAAGATGTATTTTTAAAGCGTGGTAACATTTCCCCTCTTCTGTTTGTTTTGCTGGGCGGTTGGTAGTATCCATGGCAACACCAGGAGGAGGAGCCAGGACTCAGGTTGGTGAGCCCTGGCAGAAGACCAGGCAGGGTTCGGATTGTGTAACTGCGCACTCGGGGGCTGTTTCTGCTTATGTTGTATATTAGATGCTTCCTCATGCCAATAATAGTTTGTCAGGGCCTTAAAATGACTGGACTTTGGCCAAATCTAATTTTGAATTGAATCTCCAGCTCCCCAGTTGCTTGGATTCCGCAGACCCCTCACCTTCTTCTGCATCTTGGGGACCCCTGCATGGCAATATTTTTTCTCCTACAAAATAACTGGTGTTACTTGCAGGCTCGGAAGAGAGTCAATAGTTTTCAAACACATGGCTCTCTTGTCCTAACCTTTATTCTCTAATTCACTCAGCAAGCACATTTTCTTTTTCTTTTTGGAGCAGTGTGTCGCTATGCAGTTCAGGCTGGCCTTGAGCTCACTTTGTAGCCCAGGCTGGTCTCAGACTTGCAGCAGTCCTCCTGCCTCAACCTCAGGAGTACTGGGGTTACAGGTGTGTGCCTGACACTACGCCTGGCTCAACCAGCACGTGTTAAATGCCTGTGTAGCCCTTGCATTACACGGGCTACAGCCTTTACAAGTATAGCAAGCAACAACACCCTGGACAGTTATTTTTTCATTTTTAAAAAGGGACTTTTAAATACTAAAATATTACATATGGACTATAGAAAATGTAAGCAGTCTAATAGAAGAAAAAATAAAAGGCAGCTGTTTTCCTTCCAACACAAATCCTCCCCACACGAGCTGTGTGCCCCCTAAGAGGAGCTTTGTGCCCCCGCTAGTGCACTTACCTCAGCCCGAGCAGCCTGCAGAGGCCTGCTGGGCCGTGCAGAAGGGTTAGCATGGCTCCTCACCATGCAGCATGGGCCTCTGGGAGAGCCCGGGGAGGCCCACAAGTGCAGGAATTTACGCATCTTATAGATGCAGAGTATTTGGGGGTATATTATCCTAAGGAGGTTGAGAGAAGGTTAGGTACTGAAGCTTCCCAGCACCACCCCCATCACCTGCTCACTTGAGAGCATTTGGTCCACTGGCAACGTTTCACCAGAGCTCACTTCAGGACCTTCCCACAGGACCCTCTAAGTCTTTGTTCTCCACGTGAAGCTTGATCTTTAGTGCTATGTGAATTTAATATATATATATATATATATATATATATTCGCTGCTTTAACAATTAAGCCACATTTTCTGGACCATGCTTGTTGGTTGGGCCCACAGCCTCTGATTGCATCCTCGCACACATGAATGTGGACTTGCTTAATCACAAGGGGGCCTGTGGGAGGCGGACAGTGAAAGGTCAGGGGAAGAACCGGACAGTTGTCTCAGGACTTCGCAAAGGAGCGGTTCCCTCGGTCACGGTTTCCTGGGATGCGCACACTAGAATTCAGTTTGTAGGGAATGGGAGATACTGCGGAAGGTTACGTGCGTGCTGTGCGCATGAGCTCTGGACCGCCGGAGAGGAACTGTGCAAATCTCACAGATGCGAGGTCTTGGTTGTTTTTAGAATTTCACCTTTAAGAAATTCTGGCCAGCAAATCTTGTCTTCTGGATGACCACAGAGACCAGGTGACCAATTAGGGTAAAGCTGAACCCTTGAAACTCTCCATCTTTCCTGAGCAGAACAGAATGGACGCCCTTTAGGGAATCTACCTGGACAGCCATGAGAAGGAACGTAAGCTACAAAGGAACAGGAAGGCAGGACCCCGTGTCGATGAGCCAGAGCATGGGGCCACAGGGAGGCCTCCTTCGTCCTTCGTGTCTGCTGCTGGCCAGGTGACGTGCGACCGCAGTGAAGGTCAGCTGGCCCGTGCTGTCTTTCTCTGCCTTGAGGAACATACCTGTAAGCTGTGGTCGAGGTGGAAGGAGGGAGACACAGAGCAGAAGATCAGGGAGACCTGCAGGCCAGCCCGCCAGCGGACACTCCTTGTGCTTCAGATTCTTGGGGGGACGAGGGCCCCTTCTCCCTCTCCTCTGCCCTGTGTCCTCTTTCCTGAGAGAACTGCTGGTGGGTAGGACCCTGGCTGGCCTCATGCTCTGAGGGCTCTGCCATGTTTTTGAGACTCTGGCAGGACATTCTGTGGACATTCCCCACACGTCATAGACTGTGATATAAACTTCACTGTCAAAACAGGCCAGTGCGTGTCACAATGTAATATTTTCAATTAGTTGATAAATAAAGATTTTTAAAAAAAAAAAACTTGTTGTGGAGTGTGTGTCACTGACACTCATCTTGACAGCTCCTGCTACCTCCTGCTCGGCTTCTTCAGTGAGGCTGTCTTGGCGGTCTACTTCCTTCCTGGTTGAGTGTCCCTGAAATCAGATCTCAAAGTGCTCAGCTTGTTTAAAAATAAAACAAAAAGGAAACTGCAAACGTGCCAGTGTGTGGCAGTTCTCAGAACGAGCACATCTGGCCGATGCCGTTCACCTGGGAATCGCTCATGGCTCTTCCCCTTGGAGCCTGGCTGCCCCTGAACCTACAGGCTCTAGGAGGCCCCAGGAAGACGTTGCTCGCCTCCTTTTGCACTCACAGCTTTGCTGAGGGGGAGGGGGAGGGACATCGGCCAACCAGAATTCTGATATAAAACTGGACAGAACTCGCACGCTGCAGAAGACAGACCCCTGGGCCCCTGAGCCCGCTGCCGGCCTCGGCTCCAAGCTCCCCTCAGTGAGTGACCCGGTGAGGAGCTTCCTGAATCGGCTGCTCTGCTGCTGTTACTTACGTGATGTGCCCTACCGGGGGCCCAGCAACTTCCAGTGTGGCAAGAGGACTGCCTGAGGCCAGGGCAGGCCCCGGTGTTCACGTCCTTCATGGAAGTTTCCAGGGAGCTGCTGGGAAAGTTGCAGCATGGGTCTAGGAACCCCAAAATGTTGGAATGATTTTCAAATTGACCAAGTGATAATCAAGTAGAATAAGGGAAAAACAAAACTATCACGCTGCTTCTCGGGGTTCTGCTCCCCAGATGTGGGTAGCTCAAGTCAGTGCACATAGGCAAGACTGTTTTCAAATAATCGATCAACTGCTTGTATCTAAATGAGTGTTTCAAAGACATTTTGAGTCACTGAGCTTGCCCATAAATCATTTTACACCTCCCTCAGACACCAGGAAGTCGAACCTTTCTTGACAGAGCAAGTGTGACTTGGGTTCATTCTCCTAAAAGCAGTGATTAGCGTGACAACCAAGCACCTTTGTGTCCAGCAGCTCGGCTCTGCCCAAAAGAGTACGGAATTCTACATCACCTCGCGAGAAAGACTTAGGGTCGCTGTGACATCTTGTTTTTTCTAGGACAGGATACACTATACTAAATTAACCCAGGCAGACAGATATCCTCCAAGTCGTGGTCCGCCGAGGAGCTGCAGTGCATCTGGAGCTTGCCAGGCTTCTGCAGCGGTTCTTGCTCCAGCCAGCCTGCCCACCACCAGCGTGCTCCCACGGCCCCTGCTCCCCTTCCCTGAGCGTCCACCCCTGCCCCCCTGGAAGCATTTCCTCTCTTCGGCACCTCTGCTTGGTTCCGTGAGGGGCCATTTCCGAGGCAGAAAGACGATATCTCCCTCTATCGCCTCCCCATGCAGCTGAGCTTTTGGGAGCCAGGTACAAATCCAGCCAGGAATGTAAGAAAGATAAACCCTTTGCCCCTGTAGCCTCCAACCCCAGGCTAGAGAAAGGTACTCAGAAGTGGGGAGAGAAGTGAGCAGAAGAGGAAAGAGACACTTGCCCTCAAGCAGCTTCCTTAGAAGGAGAATTGTCTTCTGCGTCCTGGAAGGCGGCAGGAGACGGGGAAGCTGAGAACGCCCTATTGGAAGCGATGTGGAGCGCTCCAAGCTAGGCAAGGACAGGGGCACTGGACTGAAGGATGGCTCCATGGCTGCCTGTGTGGACTGAGGACTGGAGAGACAGGGAAGTGCGCCACACTCCGCACACACCATCATGCACACACAAATAGACCAGCACTACGGAAGGGGAGATGTCCAAGATGAACTGCACTTGAGTTTCAACTGCCCTAATAGAGTAAAAACTCCAAATAAAAATCATATTGTAAAGACAATATGAATTCTATCTTTCAAAAACTTGAGCTATTAGTCAGTCTTCTGTCACTGTGACCAAATACCTGAGGCAAACCTCATGGTTTCAGAGGTTTCTGTGGCTCATTGGTTGGCCCACTGCTTTGGGGACCTGGTAAGTAATGGAGGAAACTGGGCCTAGAGAGGGAGGGCTGGGATCCCACAATCCCTCCAGGCCATGCCCCCAGTGACCTCGCTTCCTCCCACTGTGCCTGCCTCTTAATCTACTGGCATGGCCTAATACTACCATAGCCTAGGGGCCACATCCTCTGGGGACACAAACAGTCGCAGGTGTGAACATAGGTTTGTGCCTATTACATGTATCGCATCACTTTGGCCTTTCTGGTTGTAACTGGTTTTGTCTTATTTTTGCTCCCCACTATAAACTGGGTTTGTCATTATACACCCAGTATAGCAGCAGTGCCTGGGCCAGAAGAGATGCCAGTTTGGGATGATGGGATTCGTGAGATTCGGTAGGTCGTTTATCTCTAGTCGTCTCCATTAGGCTTCTCAATAGATGATGGTCCATCTCCAGGATGAAATATTGTGAACTAGTTAAAGCCATAGGTCACTTGGGTATTTTACATCATGGGGAAATAGTTGTTCATTTGTTAAGTGAAATAAAGTTTTCAAAACAACATGGTGTATGTTTTCTGAAATGACATGGAATTTGTGCCTAAAGTAGTTCTAAAAGAATAGACAGCAGTGTACCAGTGAATTACGTCTGAGTGGTGCGGCCCTCTGGGGACTTTTACTTCTCTTGTGTGCTTTTTTATTTTTCGTAATTTTCAAAATTTCTCCAGTGACCACAGGTTTTGTTACGAGAAGGGGGAAAGAAGGACAATGTAATCTCACTAAATTGGTATGTCCCTTTTAATTTTCTGGGTGGTTTTCCTGTTTCTTAGGCTGCTGCGGGAGCCCCCCAGTGCTCAGCGCCACTGTCCTCTGCAGGGCCTGTGGGTCAGGGCCACAGCCTCCCCTGGCACCCTTGGCTGACGTCTGGGCTCATTTCTTCACCTCACGCCGTCTCCCCCAGGACACTCCTGCGTCCTCTGTGCTCCTAGGTTGTGCAAACCTTTGCTTGGAGCATTCTAGCTGGGCCTCGCCTGTAGGGCCCTGTGCCCCCGCCATTGCCTTTCCTCTGTGTGCCTGTTAGGGACCAGCTCCCCCTGCTCCTCAGGCCCCTCTGCCCCAGGCCACGCTTCACTCCAGCTCTGAGTTGCCTGGAGACAAGAAGGACAAGAACACCAACTGTTTTCTGTAGAAAGTGTACATGACGCAAAACAAAATCACAAATATTTAAGTAAGTTAATTTACTTAATAATTTAAATATTATCTATGTGGTATAGTTTATTAAAATATTTTTAGCAGGTTTATTTTCTTACAACCTTTAAGTTGACTCGCTGTTCAAATTTAAATATCAGGGCCAGGGAGATGGCTCAGTAGAATAAGCGCCTGCCTGGCAAGCACAGGTCCTGAGTTCAATCCATGGTACCGCAAAAAAAAAAAAAAAAAAAAAAAATTAAACATCTACTTGAGCATCATGCTAAGTAATAAAGGTTTATAAAAGCTACATATTTTATTAATATCCATTTAAAATAGAAAACAACAGAAATAAATAAAACACCCAGCGGTGTGGAATCTGAACGCCGCCCCACCCACCACGGTGTCCAGCCCTGCCTTAACCAGATGCCCAGCTCCACTCTGCCAGGACCTAGCACAGTGCTTCACAATGGGGAATTTACCGAGTGGATAGGAATTTTGAATAATTAAGAATAACTAATGTCGTGATTGAGTACTGACTTCTGGGAGATAGTCGCTTTTTATTCTGTACTTTTTAATCAGCAGTGATATCTTGTGCTGGTGAAAGCAGTACAAGACACTTAAGAAGTTTTCTTTTAAGCTTCCCAAAATTCAAGGCGCAGCGTTGCGGAAACGACAGCCGCAGGCAGGTCCGCAGAAGCCCTGGTGAGGACGCGCGGCGCGCTCCTGGCGCCTGTGCGCCGCCGCTGCCCGGCTGCGCACACAGTTTCAGACTGAATGGAGAGCGAGCTCTGGCTCCAGGCAGGCTGCTGCGACTGCCCCGTGTCTCCAAAAGCAGACCCCTCTCGGATGCCTGGCGGCTGCATCCTTTCACAGCTTCCCAGCCCTGCTGGAGAGCGCTGCCCTCAGCCCAGGTCAGCGAACGGAGTGACAGCCCTCCGCCAGGCCGTGCTCGCGTTCTAAAGCACGACTCTTCTCTGTAAATGACCCCACGCCGGCAGCCTTTCGTGACCCAATAAAAGAAAGGAAGCACCAGGCGAGCAGCCCCTCCGGAGGGAACTCAACGCAGAGGCAGGCTCCCGCGATGTCGTCATCCGTGGCCACGTCCTTCGCCGGCGACCTCTCACAGGCTTACTCACCGTGGTGGCTGTCACTACGTCACTGCATCCTGGCACTTCAAAGTTTTGTGTAGCGCTGCTCTGCGAGCCGTTTCCCACCACATTCATAAGTAATGGCGGGCGGCCTCAGGGGGTTTTTTGACATTTATGATCTCTGTCATCAGGTCCAATATTAAACTTGAGAAATGTTTAGCTTGAGATTTTTTAAAAAGATATCTTTATCTTCTACTTTTGAAGAAAAAGGGAGAAGCAGCAGAGTGCGCTGTCCTCCCCGAGCGGCATGTGTGGCGGATGACCTGGGCCAGGTCCCCACCGCAGCTGGGTGCTGGGTCTTCTCCGAGTGCTGTCAGCCGCCTGACCTGCAGCTCCTTCCAGCTGGAGGAAGCAGCTAGAGGCCATTTCCTTCACCACAGATGGAGACCAAAAGGGGCCCGGAGGGAGGACGTTTCCTAGGCGGGTTCTTCACCACAGCGGGGGCAGGACACGTGGAGGGCAGTGGCTTACGCCATCCACAACAGGTGGGCCTGTGGTTGCCTCAACGTGGTCCTCACAGGGCTCTGTTCAAAGCCATTCAAGCCCCAGAGGTGGGGAATCTTCATGCCTTCTTGCTTCCCATTCTAGAATATTTTGTCAGCCCTGGGAGTGGGCATGTGGCTCAATTTGCCACCTACCCCTTAGGATTAGGAAAGTCCCCTTGGAAAGGCTCAAGGAAAACCCAGCCACAAGGGATTTGTGCAGCGGAGTTTGAAGGAGAACTTGGTGGATCCCAACATTCAGAACAAGGTTTTCATCTAGGAGTCACTGGGGGAGGAAGGTGACACCTGAAGACTGGTGTGGAGCACAGGGGCTGTGGGTGTGGGTGGGCACAGCCTGTCCTTGCCACACTGCACCTCGATGCCCGCTTGGCCTGCACAGGCCCCACGCTGCGCTCACAGCCTCCCTCAGCCGAGAGCCGGAGGATGAGGGTAGTGTGTGCCTGGCACACGGGGTGCGCGACACAGGCGGACTCCCATCCTGGAGCAGCCAGGGCTCTGTCCCGGGGTGCTTCGTGGCTGCAGGCCGGGCCAGTGGCAAGCCCAGCAAAAGTCCCCTCCAGTCCAGGATGATGAATAACCGCTCTGCAATTAGAGCAGCACACCAACAGTGAGAGCTCTGGTCAGGGGAAGCACAGCCCTTTACTCATCTGACGGCGGAGGTCCGGGGCTCTCCCAGTGGCAGTGCTAAAGCCTGCGCCTTTGTGTCCCCAGGGCCACTGCTGCAGATGATGGAGGGCCGCACAAACATGCCCGTATCAAGGGCAGCCACCCTCCTCCCCCTGTGATCTGGGTGCAGGGCTCAGCTGGCCCCAAGGCAGCAGGCACAGAGGACCCCTACAGGCTTCCTCAGCTGTGTGGCCTCCCACAGAGGCAGACCCACCGGGCTACTTCCTGTTTTCCTGCAAGCTACAGCAGCAAATCTCACCTCTGAAAGGCTAGGAGTTTGCAGGGGCTGTAGGGGAGGATGACGGGAAAGAACAAGGCACCTCAGAAAGGGGGCTGGAGTCCAGGTCTCTAGTGGCCCTCTCAGGCAGGCTTCTTCGGGCAGAAGGCTGGGCCCAGATTGGAGTCTGTGGTGAGGCCCGAGGAGGCCTCAGTGTGAGCACATGGACACCTGGATGGCGGAACACCTTAGGAGCCCCTGGATCTGCTTCCTTGGGCGCATCTTCGCATCTGGTCCAGTGTCACCAAGGACTGCTGGCAAGCTGCCAGCTGGGTTTCTGGTGGCTTGAATGCCCCTGTGCTTTGGGAATAGCCCTGGGCTCTGCACCAGGGGCAGCTGCTGTGAGGACACAGGAGAGGGCTCAGCCCGGGCAGTGCCCCCGCTGAGCTGAGATGGGCCTTGGCTCAGCCCGCCTTCCGCCCCCTGCCCTGCTCCCCGGGGCCCTGGGGCGGTCTCTGCAGTGTCCCTGCGGTGCCACTGCACCCGAGGGACTTCTGTCATACCCGCTAACCAGTGCTGCCCATAAGGCTCCGTTTCTATAAGATCAGCCCCTCTAGATTCTGCACACGTGGGGGCACGCAGTACCTAGCTCTGTGGCAGGAGACTCTTCATAGCTGGAATGTGCAGACCACAAACTAGGCTGCCCCTCCTCCGCCACTACCAAGACCCTGGACACTGGAGCACAGCCTGGCTGTGCTGTGGCTTCCTTTCCCTCCTGGTCCTCTCACCTCTGGTTTTAGTTGCTTTGAGAATGTCACACTGGGAGGAGGTGACAGAGATGGGAAAGGACTTGGTGTCCCACTCTCTGGCTCGGACAGCACGGTGTGACCTTTCCTCGATGCATCTGGTTGGCCCATGGCCCAAACGCTGGCTCACAGATGCCCCCAGGTGAGGGAGAGGAAGTGCTTGTCCTACCACTTGTGCTGACCAAAGGAGCCTGTGACTGCAAGCCCTGAGAGCCAGCAGCGCCCCACACCTGCCTGCGTCTCCCTAGTGGGCTGGGCCTCTCCAGTCTGCCTCCCCACCTGGCAGAGTTAGTGCCAAAGAGACAACACACGTCCCTCCTCACATAGGCATCTCTGGTCCCAGCGCAAATGGCTTGCAGCGCCTTCCTCTGGGGGGGCCCTGTCTAGCAGGTGCCCACACAGTATCTGCCCTCTTCTCACTACGGCCTAGACCAGTCAGGGAGGAGGGCCCATCAAGCATCTGGCCCCATCCCCTTCAAGTTTCCTTTAGGCCCAGCCTGTGGGTCAGCTGGAGCTCATGCACCACCCAGCACCCAGGAAGAGCCTGGTGTGTCACAGCCACACTGAACACCGGAGAAGGGACAGCTGGGGGGGGGGGTCTTGCTGCACCTCCTGGGGTTGGAGGAGACACCCAGACATTTCTGCTGTGGGGACCACCTTGCTGTGCACCTGCTTCTTGTACCTGGAGCTCTGGGAGGAGAGGGCTCAAGTTGGTTTCTCTGGCCTGGTGGCTCCAGGATCCTTGGTAGGTCTGTCAGCAAGAGAGACTCAGGTGCTACCTGCGGGAACACCTGCTTCGCTTAGGTAGGAAAACCCAATGGCCAAAGGGAAGCTGTCCAGCCAGCCAGCCAGAGCTACCTGTGCCTCACCTCTCAGCAGCCCTTCAATCCCGGGCCCCACCCTCCTGCTCCACGTCAGATGTCTCCTCTCCAAGCCTTATATCCTGGCCTCACTGAGGTGGCATGGGAGGACCTGCAGGAGAGCAGCCTGAGTGGCTCCCTGCAGTGCTCTCCGTGGCTATCATTGCTCTGTGGCCACCTGGGTCTGTTTCCACGGGTCTGAGTCCCACGTGCTCTTGTCTTTCTCATGAAAGTCACCAGGCTTGATAAAAATTCCACGGATGCCATAGGTGGCTCATAGAAATGAGACTAGGTGAGCGGCAGACCTGTGGGGTG
>NDGM010273455.1:0-10891 GCA_002564305.1 Octomys mimax | reverse complement strand
TGGCTCAGTGGAATAAACACTTCCCTGGCAAGTGCAAGGGCCTGAGTTCAATCCCCGGTTCCGAAAAAAATAAACTAAAATACCCAACATCATTGGTCATTCAAGAAATTCCAATTAAAGTAACACTGAGAATCCATTTCAATCCAGAAAGAGTGTCTATCATCAAGAAATCAACCAATAAACAACTGTTGGAGTATCTGTGAGGGAAAAGAAACACTTCTCCAATGTTGGTGTGAGTATAAACTGTTACAACCACTGTGGAAATCAGTGTGGAAATTAATCAAAGAACTAGGAGTAGAAGTCCCATTCCACTCAGCTATTCCTCTTCTGGGTATTTTAAAAAGAAGTATTAAAAATGTCATATTTATTTGCACCCATGTTTACAGCAGCACAATTTGTAATAGCTAAGTCTTGGAAAGAACCCAAATGCCCATCAACCAGGGAGTTTATAAATATGCTGCAGTTTCATATAATGCAGTACTACTTAGCTATAAAGAAGGATGAACTCAAAGGTTTCATAAGTACTTGGACACAACTATAAATCCTACATATAAATGAAATAAATCAGACTCATGTGTGTAAACATAGTATTGTATCCCTAGTGTAAAAAACTGTTAGAGTAAACAAGATCTAAAATGTACAAAAGATATTGTGAAAAGAAAAGAAACTGTTCAAAAGGAAAGAACAACTGAGATGGGGAAAAGAAGGAAGGGAAAAGAAAAATATATATATATTAGCTAAGATAATTATAATAATAATTTCTATTAGTTTGTTAAAAATAACAGTTTGTGCTTACATTGCTTGATATACTTTGCATACCTATATCTTGTAATGTGAGCACCTGCTTCAGTGATAAAAATATGCCATATATTAACCATTGTTAATCTCCTATTTTCTTGTTTTGAAGTTCTCTGTCATCATTTTCAATGTTTTTTCTCTTTTTAAAAATATCCTTCTTCCCCTTTTATCTTATCCAGATTATAGGGACTAGGATGGTGCCAAACCAATCAGCAGATTGATTTAGTAACCACATACTCTTAATCCCATCATCACACACTCTAGATTCAGCCACCTCTGAAAATGTTCTATGACCACATGAGGCTTGGAAGTGGTGGCATCTGGACACAAGCAATGGCAGGTTTATAACCTGTGGTGTGAGCATCACAGTGTGGTCTCTGGTGCAGCTAATCAGTGCCCCATAAGAGCACCATAGTAGGAAGGCATACTCACGTTCTGACAGCACCTTATGTAGGGAGGCTCAAATTAGAATGTGCTCCGATTTTAACACCACAAAACATTTTATTTTTTCAAATGTTTTTAAAAGTGAAAGCATGCTTAACCACATAAAGAGCAGGGACTGTCCTAACACATATTTTTAATGTTCCCTTAAGAGCTATTTCTATCGCACTCTGGTTTCTAATGGTAGTTTCCCTGGTGTCTAGTATGTTATTCAAGACAAATCTTGACATTTTAACATCATTTCTAATATACATTGGACTTCTTTGTTTTTTAAGGGTTCACTCTGCACCATAAAAACTTATTTCATAAAAACATTGTTCTGTGCTCTCTGGATGTCCAACACCCAGGGCTGGGTTTTTTGTTAGCTTGTTTGTTTTGTTTTGTTACATGTGATGGCCAAGTCCCAAACATTAACATATGCATGTTCAGCAGGAAATTTTAAAAGAAGTCATCTTTCCTGAGTGGCCTGGTCGCTGCAGTATGCTCAGTCAATAGATTTTTTTTTTTTCTGTATTTTAAGAAAGGGTCTACAGGGTGTTCATGGTCTCACTACGAAATCAGACTCATAGTGATTCTCCTGTTTACAGCCTCCCAACTGCTGGGATTATAGGTTTATGCCACCACACCCAGTCTTAATCGCTGTCTCAGCTCACCCCAGGAGTGGAACTGGCATAGCAGACCTGGGGATTGAACCCCCAGCCCCTGTAGATCTTAATTTTGAATGGGTGTGATCATTTCTTCCTTTACATGATTAATGTAAGCCTAAACATACAGTACTTTCCATAACTACCTTTTCTAAAAAATAATATCTGATTATTAACACTTTCTTCTCAATGAGTTTCTCCCATTTATACATACTTGACTTTCAATCTGCACCCAAAGTGGCTACCTCCCTGGTGTTTTCTGCCTCTCCTCCTGTCCTCATGTACAAATGCTGGGTCCTAGACACAGCTGTGTGACACTGTGGTGGGCACTGGATATATGCACTGTGTTACTAGGGCACAACCTGTCAGGTCTCTAGGAAGGCTCCTAAGCCCTGGCTGCTACAGTTACCAGAGGTAGATTTGTCCAACTTCACAAGGTGTTATTTCTTTGAGATTCTCTCCCTGAAGAATCCCTGAAGTCAGTTTCAAATGAAAACCAATCAGCAGTGCTATTTCCTATTACATATGGCCGCAACTCATAGAAAGTAGGCCCAGTATATTGCTCAGGAAGTATCATAGAATTTCGCAAAATCATCTCAGCAGCCTAGAATCTTATAATTCACTTTAATTGTATTCTGTTGACTGGTGTGTACAATTTTTCATCTGCATTTTCTAATTGAGCTGAACTTCTCTTCAGGTAATGATTTTCTATTTGTAATGACTTAAATTGTGTGTGATTCCCTCAGAGTGCTGACAGCAAGGAGACACTTTTTTTGTTGTTGTTGCCAGCTCAGCCTGCCCTGAAGGCTGGGCTGGTATGGCATGTAATGCTGAGGATCAAAACTGTGGTCCCCTGCACCTACCTAAGCTTGCCTAAGCAGGGTCCTTGGACCACTGAGCTATCTCTTGGGCCCCAATTGGGAAAACAACTTCAGGTGCCCAGGATTTGGAAACTGAGAGAGAGACTTATCCAGCAACTCTCTACATAGATCTGTGTAAGATTCTCAATTGCCTCAGTAGACAGTGCTATGACAAAGCATAGGGTGCTCACACATTCCTTACTATTTTGATTTCAACCAGCTGAGGACGACTAATCCTAACTTCCTAGCAGCTCTGGCCTCAGCTCTCATCCTACACCACTGTCCTCTGGGCTGTGGGTCTCACACATTCTGACACATGACCTCACAGTCTCTTCCAGCCTGAGCATCACAATGCCACAATCCAGTTTTCATGCTTTGGTTCCACTGAAACCCACTGACTTGGAAGATCTGTGGCTCTAAATGCAAGTTTCTCTTATTCTGCTGCTGCACACATCTGCATCCCTGGCTCAGCTTTTCCACCGCACTGGAGGCTAGCTGTCCATTTCATATTTAGTAAGCACCTCAAATTCTATAATACACAAAAGCCTGTCTCTTCTGCTGTCTCCATCCTATCACAGCAGCTTACATAATACTGATAAGTCTGTATGTCTTTCCTAGTCACCAGGATAAAATATCAAGCCCTGTAACTTGTAGGAAGAGAGGTTTATTTTGCCTCCCACTTCGAAAAGTTTCCCTCCGTGGTTAGCAGGCTCCAACAGAGAAACTGCATGGCAGACCTTCCCAGGTGGAGAAGAGCATCCCTTCTCCTGGCTGCAAGGAAGCAGAGAGAAAAGAGAGGAGCAAAGAAGGGACAGGCCCTTCTAGGTCACCCTTCAGAGACCTGCCTCTGTGAAAGACCCCTTTTCCCAGTAACGCGTCAGGTCCACAACCATCTGAATCCATCACCTTCCAAAAGTGCCCCATCTGAGCACACAGGGCTTCAGGGGAACATTTCAAATCTCAGCTGTTACAATGGGCTTTTTCCTTGCTTTCTGCCTCCCACAGCCAGTCTTGTTGGCTTTAACTTCAAGTTAAATCATAAATAAACCACTGATCCTTGCACGTATCACTAGCATCAAATCATGTTCCTATATTTTACCATTTACTGGAAACAAAATGTTTCTAAGATTTCTGTCCATTCTCCACCTAGTTCCTACAGGAGCAGGCATAATATTTTAGAAATTTGCCTCTGATTAGCATCTTGCCCTGCCTGTATCCTCCTCAGTTAAGTTCAGAATGTGATGGCCACAGAGAAAAGACTATGACACCCCTAGACCAGGGTCCCACAAGCTGGCCTGAATGTGGGACTGGTCCCTCTCTACTTGGCAAGAAGGAACAACCACATGGATGGCCCAGAAAAATTCTGTCTTTTCTACCAAATCCTGACCTCTACATTTCTGACCCTTCTCTTTGTGTAAAGCACAGCTGTCCACTTCTGGTGATATGTGTCACTTAAACTGGATGAATGTTGCAAAAAAAAAAAAAAGAAAAATTCAGAGTGAAACATAGAATACAGCTTTAAAAGAAAGTGAGAGAGTGAGAAAAGGCAGAAAAGAGGAGAGGATACCTTGTAAAGGGAGTTCTCCACATGCATGTGGCTTCCCTTGGCCATCCTTCCCCAAGATCCCACAGTGAGAACTTGCAGACAACCAGATCTCCAAATGGACTTTCAAGTGGGTCACCAGGGACAGACCCAGGGCAGCAAGGGCAGCTAGGACTTGACAAACAGATGGAAGAGGAAGGAGGCTGCCATGGAGTCCAGGACAGGAGCGACAGAGGCTGTGCATGCAATTATACATAGGAATAAATATATATGCGTACATATCAAACATGTTCAATATGTGAAATGCCAAATATTAATAACTCTAGATTGATGAGGAATGTTTACCATATTAAATAATTTATATTATAAATATGTTAACTATTACATTAGTAAGCAGTATACTTAAGGATGATAAACATTTAACATATGACATTCATTAATAATACATTTAATGTGTAAAATGTCTAATGTATTTTAAAACATTATAAATATACATATGTAAATATACTCTTTATAAGGCTTAAAATATTAACAATCAAGTCTTCATGATGACTCCTTTTAAATTATTCTTAATATTATATAGAGGCTTGAAATATTAATGCAAAAAGTTATGTCAGAGTGAACTGAGCATTCTGAGGGGGTTGTTTCTTGGGGTTTTTTTTTTTGCAATTTCACCTTTTTCTTTCTTTGTCTATATTAATTTTAATGAGAAAGAAATGGCAATGAGACAGCTTCAAAACAGGTTAGTAGGACAGTTACAATAATTAATATGTTGTATATTATTGTCTTCATAGTAGTTATTCAGAGTACAAGATGCAGACATGGTATCTTGTCTAAACAATATTAGTACAAATATTTCTTTTCATTGAACTAAGAGAAAGTAGCTGTATATCTATCTTATTTTGTATATAAATTTTTTCACTACAAAAATAGTTCTTCATTTATATCCCCTTTTTCTGTTTTGTTTTGTCAGAAATAGGTATTCCATTGCCATTCAAATATTCTAAGTGCTTGAATTCAGCAAAATAACCCAATATAGTCCAACAGTCCATAATAGTAGTAGGTTATCATCAAAAAATATTTTGGCCTTAGCCCTTCAAGGCCAGTGAGGACCGAGGACATAAGAGAACCTATACTGTAACATCCTGTATCTCAGTGGTGTCCCAAATTTTTTGATCATGGAGATTATGGGGCCACAGAGGAAAGTGATTGACAATGTATAGTGTGCCTAAGGAGAGTTGCCTAGAGAGAAAACATTCTCTCAGGCTTTCACAGAGAGAAAATTGGTCAAGTAATGGCTGTAACTCATCCGGATGGCTGACACTGACAAAAGATCTACAAACTGTATTACATGGTTTCAGGGTAAATCCTGAGGCGATTTGACTAACCTTATCAGATACAAAAGTTACATTTTTAGTTATATGTGTCTTGCTTTGTCTTGGTCTTAACCATCCAGCAGAGAAGTATAATCACAAGCCTGGCATTAAACTCACTTTGTAGCCAGGCTGGCCTTGAACTCACAGTGATCCTCTTGCCTAGTCTTCCTCTGTTGGGGTTACAGGAGTGTACCATTGTGCCCAGCTTTCTCAAAAACTTCTGAACAATATAACTGCTGTTTTGTTTTGCATGATTATTTTCCTTGTAAGTGTTTTATTGATGTGTAGTAAGTAGAAAATTTAATGAAAAAAGTTTAATTTTTTTGTGCAATTTTTAACATTCATGTAATTCTTATTTCCTTCATTTACTCTATTTATAGATATTGAAAGAATGAGGAGATTGTTGATATTTTGTTCTGAACTTGGTATGTGTAAGATACACAGACTACTACAGATAATTTGATAATGCATGTGCTAGAGACTTTACATTTTTATTGTCTTATAATTGCTGTGGAAGTAAAACTTTAGATTCAAACATAAAATAAAATAAAATTCACAGTCCCGATATCCTTTGAAAGTTTAAATGGACATAAAAATTAACTATTCTGTGCTTGAATATTAATTATTACTTATTACAAAGATACGAAGAAATCCTAGTGCCTTTCAAGGCAATGATCTCTAATTGGGAGAACATCTCCCCTGCTTTTATCTCAGACTGAGAAACGAAAATCCCTAGGTGATTAAGTGAAAGAAACACATTGCAATAGGTACAATTTTGATATAATAAAATAAATAAATCCCTGTAATAGTACAGGGGAGAAAGGAAAACAAGAGAAAGAGTAGAACAGAAAAAAGAGAAAGAGAAAGGCAAATAATCATAAATATCAGGGCTTTCTTTCTCTTCTTGATCTTTTCTTTAAAATTTTCAAAAGGTAGCCACTGGGAACATCAGGTTCCTGGAGAGAGGAGATGGTAGCAGGGAACACACACTTGAAGCCAGAGGGAAAAGACTCAATAATGACACAGGCAGCAAAATGAGAACCTGGAAAATCAAGCCATTCCAAGATTCTACGGGGGCGAATTGATGTTTTGCTTGCACCTACTTCTGAAATTGAGTTTCATCTGGGTTACTGTTTTGCAGTCCACAAAACTGAACTAATGTTCTCTAACATGTACATGTGAAGAATACTGGACACAGCATAGTAGTTGTCATACAAAGTAGCCCTTAATGTTAAAAATGTAAAGAGGAATTGATAACTATGCTAGAATATTATGCAAACCATCATATCCCAAAGAGTAGGGCTACAGTTTGCTTTTTAATTTAGTTTTCCTTCCTAAAATAATTAAGTAGGGATATGCCTCATGGGAAAGAGGAAGAGATTTTTAAATGAAAAAAAGATATAATAAAAAATACTTAATGGTGGCTACTATCAAATTTAAAAAAAAAACTAATAATGTGGAGTGCTGCAGGAAGCCTGATTAGAGATTATTGCCTTGACAGGCACTAGGATTTCTTTGTATCTTTGTAACAAGTAATGATTACATGTTATTAAAGCAAAATTAAATGTTAAAGTGCATTTATCAAAAAATGAATAATGGAATAATGTATTTAGGGCACTCTTGTTCTGAGATTTTAATTTTTATACTAGCAAATAAATCACAAAGCTCTTCAACATTAAAAATAAAAAGAATCTTAGAAATAACCTCCATATCTGTATGTCAACTGAAGCCCCAAGATGCCCTGTGGCCAGCAGATGTCACACAGAGAGTTGGTACAGGAAGGATTGAGCACACCACTCCCCCAGAAAGACCTGCTGACAGTATCAGGAAGAAAGAGACTGCCCTAAATCCTCCCCAGCTGGCATAAACTCCTGAAATGTGAGCTGATCAAACTCTGTCCCAGGAACTACATCAAAAGGTGATTTTCCTCTTGTCTACCAGAAGGCCTTGTCATGATACGCATCTACAATGACCCTGAGATGAGTTGCTCTCCAATGCAGTGATATTCAAAAGCACATTCAGATTGCACTAGCTGTATGACTATATCCTAAAGATACTGACTTCATCAATAGATTAAGCTTCATGGACTCAGAGCTAAATGGGCTATTAGGAGGTGAAGTGGGTCACAGCAGGAGGCATCCTTTGGAGGGATGTCCCCAGCCTCTTCCTCTTCCCTTCTGGGTCTTTCCCAGTCCTTCTGCTTCCCACTGCCATGAGCTGAGCAGCTTCACCTCATCGCACTCTTGCACCATGGTTTCTGTCTCAGCCCAGGCCCACAGCAACAGAGCCAATAGGCTGAGACCTCTGATGCCATGAGCCAAAATAAGCATTTCCTTTTTGAAGCTTATAATTGGGACTTTTTTTCACAGTGACAAGTGATTAACACACCCTCAAATACAGGAGGTACCTAAGGGAACACCTGTCTATATCAGAGGCAGACAGATTGCTGAAAAAATCCTATTGTGTTCAGGTGGCAGTATATGAGGGACACTTGGAGGACAGGCACTGGGAAATACAGGAGTTCAGACATGGAGGAGACAAACCAAAACGCAAGACCATCTGAAGGAGAAAATCAACCTCTGGAGTAGTGTATCGGCAGCTGATAAAGGGAAGCGGGGCTACCCTTGGATTGCAGAACTCTATTCTCCAAGTGTCGCCATATTGGGCGAGCACTGAACTTCTAGGGGGAAGGAGTCAGTGCCATAGTGAGTGAGCTGCTGGAATACTCATCTAACCTCCCAACCCTCCCAGAACCAGCCAGTGAAGGAGCTACAGGTTATAACTGACAAAACCCAGGGGAGAAAAGTTGTTCAAGTAGTGCCAAAATAGACACTGTGCCATCAGTCCTTCAAATACCAGGGAGTCTTGTGCCCACTGGGATAGCCTGCCTATCACCTACCCTTTAGTGCCCTCCTAGGAACTCCTCTATCCAGCCAGAGCTGCTCAGCACTGTAAGCCCTGGCACCACAGAACTCACAGCTTGCATCCTGATGCTTTGTGCTGTGCAGAGGCAGCGGCACTGCAGAGGGCTAGAGAGAAGCCGCATGGGGCCTTGGTGAGAGGGTGGGCTCCTCCTGAGTCATACCACGCACAGGAGGCTCCTGGCGTTATCACCTAGGGGAGGAAGCAGAAGGCAAGAAAGCCTTTGGAAATCCCTGGAGGACTACACTGTGTTGTGGACCCCTCTGACTCAAGTGATGTTGTCCAATCATGACAAAGATAAATGCCTTCAAATAGCCTCACCCACAGGAGTAAAATTGAAACTACTCAGAGCAAAGCAGTGCCTTCAGAAGGACGGAGGTGGGTTCAGAGGTCCTTCCCTACCCAGTCCCCTCCACTGTCTCGCAGGCAAGGGGACTAATGACAGGAGCAGAGCGGGCTCAGTGAAACCTAGTGACACCTTGTGAAGTGTGAAGACCCCAGCAAAAAACCTAAAGACAGTGGCATAACCAGAGGATATTGAGTAGGGCACTCCCACAGCACTGACTACAGAAGGCAGTCTTGGGTGATGGCGGAGTCTACACATGGAGATCAGAAGCACCCTTAGTCTTTTCTTCATTGCTGGGACAAGATAGCCATCACCCACAAGTCTGAGAAGAGGTTGACATGGGCTTATAGTTTCTGGAGATTTCAGTCCCTATGTGCATGGTTTTAATGCAAAACAGTATGGCAGAGGAAAAACAGTTGATGACATGGTAGACAGGAAGTGGGGAGTCATCAAGGGAAGAAAGAGATAGATGATAGATAGATGATAGATAGATAGATTTATAATTACTATGTAAATAAAAATAATACTAAAAGCATTTATTAAATTTATATAATAAATATATATTACACATTATATTGCCATATATTTATATTTATTTAGAGTCACACCTTTCAGACCATACACACAATGGTACACCTCTTCCTTGGGCCTGTACCTCCCAAACCTCATCCAGACATAAACGTATGTGTGAACTAACCCTGTATCACACATCCTTGACCCAGTCACCTCCCAAAAGCCTCACCTAAGAGTCCATGAGACTGCAGAGGAATATCTAGATAGCAACAGTAATAGTCCCCTTCAGAAATCACCCAAGCCTGAACACTTCACTAACCACTGTGCCCTCCCTCCCTCCCTCTAAATGAAAAACCTCTGGCTCGTCACACCCACAGGAGCAGTCAGCAAGGGAAGAAGGAAGGAGCCAGGCCCAGCAGTCCACCCAGACCTGCCCCCTGATCCACAGGAAGAGTGCCATGTTAGAATTTAGACTGCAGTATTACACATGGGCTGAGAGGGTGCTTTCCTTCTTGTTTTTGTAAACATGGTTTTTTTCATTCTTTTCTTGTCTTCCTTTTTGTTCACTTTGGTGAATGGATAGAATTTGCATATGTGAAGAGAGAATAAGAATTAACTAGTGCTTTAGCATAAATAGTATCATTCACAGGCACTCCAGGTTAACCCTCACTGAGAACACATATAAAGGAGCAAGCTCAGCTTAATTCCAAGGATGCCAGCTGGTTCTGACCAACCTCCCTCTGCTTCCCTTAGTTTCCAGTTACACTTCCTTCCTTCTGTGACCCTTCTCCTCCCCTACAACTGCTCCTCCACCAGCCTCCACTCCAACTTGAAAAGAATAGTAGCAAAGATGGAACTCTTTCCCTCATTTGTATTATCTCTTTTTCTTCTTCTGTTCTGACCTTCTTCCTTACTTTTCTGCTTCCTTCCCTCATCCTCTGTAATCCCTCCTGTCATAGTAATCATTACAGTCTTTTTGAAATATGGTTAAAATAAGTTTTAATTTACATAATTTATATATAGTTGGCTCTGCAGATACTTACATAGCCGATTCTTTTCTGTCAATGCGGTGAATAGAACTGATCTATTACATTGGATAGGATAAAGAAGTAAATATAAATATTGAAACAAAACCAAAGTCAAGATCACATTACAGAGCCAGCCAAATAGCTCAGTGGACTAAAGTGCCTGCAATCCCTGGCATGCAGTGCAATGCCTGAAACGCCCCAGCCCTAGGGGTGTGCTGAGAAAAGAAAAGAGCCCTCGGGATCCTGAACAGACCCAGAGCGCAGATTTGGCAAGTGAGTGAGATGATCTGGGGCTCTCCGGATCCTGAATACACCAGGAGCGCAGGCCCCACGAGTCAGAAAGACTACCGAGGCCATGGGATCCTGAATAGTCCCAGAGTGCAGGCCCGCCAGTGAGTGAGAGGACCGGCCCCCGGGATC
>NDGM010273427.1:0-12184 GCA_002564305.1 Octomys mimax | reverse complement strand
TATACAGCTACATTCTCTTAATTCAATGAATAGAAAGATTTTTTCTAATAGTGTTTGTGGACAAGATATCGTGTCTGCATCTTGTACAATGACTAACCACTAAGAAGACGACAATATGCAATATATTAATTGTTGAAACTGTCCTATTAATCGGTTTTGAAAGTGTCTCATTGTTATTTGTTTCTCAGTAAAATTATTTTTAAAAAATCACTAAAATGAGAACTTTTCCATGGGAGTGATCACTGGAAGTTTAGGTAGATTCCCACTAATAGTAGAGGCCTAAAATAGTTTTTTAAGGCCATGTTTAAATTTGCAATGACAGATAATTTTCAGTCTAACAGGTGCTGTCACAGTATGAATAGGACAATGGGAAAGCCTAGTCACAGGATTCATGTAATCCCTCGGACCTTGTTCAGTGACTGTCTTCCTTGATGATTTCCTTAGTATTCAGGTATGTTGAGGCCAGTAGGTCGAGAAAGGAAGACAGTGAAAGAAGATTTCCTACACGGTTCTCAAGGGGAGAGGTACCAGACCGAGGAGGGGTTATGTCATGAATTAAAGGGGAAAGAGCCTCTATTATGGCTTATACAAGAATCCAGGATAGCAGTTTTGGCAAGATCTGGGATATCAGGGATGCATTTTGCTGCCTGGAACCTGGTCCTGTGGTCCTTCAGGTGGTGGGGTGCTAACTGGATCATAAGGTCTCTGTGAGCACTTGGAAAAGTACCTGAGTTGGCGATTGGTGTTGGATTGGGTGGTTTGCGAAGAAAAGTCAGGCTGGTAGGCAAATCCTTTCCTATTTCTAGGAACAAAGTAGTCCTGGAGGTGGCTGCCTCTTTTGGATCAGTAAGGTCCCAGATATCAAAATACCAGAAGATGTAAAGCATCACTAAAAGTTTAGGACATGTCACTACATACATACACAAAAAGCTGTAATTAGGTAGTAACTCTTCATCCCTTTTGAAACATAATAGTAGAAAAGAATAGAAGAAAAGAATCAGTAACCCAGACCCTGCTCCCCAATATTCTTTAGTAGGGCAGGAAAAGGCACCAAAACAAGTATCTTTAGCTAGAAAGCAATGAAGAACTTTAAACATCACCTTCTTGAGATTTGTGCTCCTTTCAGTATTCCTGTGAATATATGTTTAAGGATTTCTAGTGACAGCTGCTTTTCTTCAGAAGCACATCTCCTGTGATTAGAAAGAGCCCCCTCACAATTCATACATGCAGCTCTTTACAAAGGCCCGTTTATACTGGTGACCTCAAAACCACGGGAGTTTATAGCCTAAAGACAAGCCAGTCCTTTTACTTTGAGCCCCCATTTTAGATATGGAAGGGATGACCATGAAACTCCCTCTTTTTGATATTGTCTTCTCTTCAAGCGTGACTGGGAACAACTGAAAGATCCTCCTGGCTTTTGCTGTACTCTGGTTTCTTCCAAAGCTTTCTGTCATATTCATTAGCTCAATATCATTCCTTGAAAATAAAGCTGAAAATGGCGTTCTTTTTTTTTAAAAAAAGACAAGTTTCACACAGATTAAATCAGGGTTCTTAAATGTAGTGTGATCAGGCATGGACCATCTATGGCCAATTTCCTCTCAGCTTCCTTCCCTAATCTCTCCTTCAGTCTTGTTTTCCTGTTGCAGGAAGTGTCTCCCATCCCTTGGATACACGAGCATGTTTTCCATGTCCTTGTCTTGGTTCAGGTTAGTAGCTCTGCCTAAACTCCTTCCTTTCCTTTCTTCCCCAATTCTTACAAAACCTACATCAACCAACTCTCTTTTTTAAGCCACGCCCTCTTGATTTCCCCACACAAATTAATATGCTCTGACATTTGCATTTCTGTGCCAGTATGGTCCTGTCTCATCTCAATGCACATGTATTATTGTACTTCGTCTGTTTGCTATCTGTCTCGTCTTTTGAATTAAAATTCCCTCAGGAACAAGGATTCTCCTTTTTCATCTTTAGACACCCAGTGTTTAACATGTCTAGCTAAGAGAAACAACAAAAACAGAATAATAATAATATCTAACATTTACTGAGTTTAAATATTGGAAATCATTATTTGAATTCTTCAGCTACGTTAGGTCGGTCCATCCTCGCAACCCTAAGAGGTGTGTGTGCTACTTTCATTTCCGTTTTCCAAGAGCGGAGTTTTGATTAAATCACAGAAAAGATTGCCCGGCATGACACCAAACAGGTTTTAAATTAGTATATTTTTGTTAGCATATAGTAAGCTGCTTACTATCCAGTCCCGTTTACATCCTGGCCAAAAGAGCCATAGATGAGTCCTCGCACATTGAGATAAAAGATTTAGGCTGAGATGAAGGGACATTGCCTCACAGGAGTCCAGCCAGCAATACGTCAATCGAGTAGGCGATATACTAGGTGCTACTTGTTCCTTAGGAAGTACACCTTGTGCTGAAAAAGACAGAGCATGTTATTTATTTTATGTTTTGTCTACGAATCTACTTAAAAATCAGAAAACTTGGAGACACAAAGTCTATTTGTCTTATTGTGCTATTTTTGTATATATAACAATGGCATTTCTTGGGAGACGGTTTAGTACATGACTTCTCTGCCTGCAGGTAGGATTTGGATGCATTTGAATGAATTTTGTGTGTGTTGCTTTCTAGAAATTCATGCACACACCTGCTTGTTTCATTTTCAGGGCGCCTTCACAGGTCCCCTAAATGAAATTGCTGGTGCTTACAACTGAGGCCTCTCCACGAAGAAAGATACTTTTAAAAAATTCTATTGTGAAAAATACTTTGCTTTTACCTTTGTTCTTACTGGAGGATTCGCAGGGTGGGTTTCAGATCGGTGCTCAGGAGCTAATCTGGCAAGCTCTCAGTTCTCAGATTGCTAATGATACAAATCCTTGCATGCTCCTCTTTCTGTGCTTGCATTCGTTCATCTTGAAAAGAAGGCGTGGGTGAAGGAGAGTGTGGGGAATGCTAGGTCATAGGTTAGAGGAGAGCTGTGAGTATGAAGAAGGGTCACAGTTAGCTTCGTAGGATGTTCTTTCAGTTGTGAAGGGACCCATCTTAGCTATTGTTCTCTTGTCACTGATAGTAAATTCTTAATTTTTAACAAGTCCTTTCCCACTTTTCTTCTGCACTAGGTCCTGCAAACTATGTAGTCACTCCTGAATAAAACCGGAGTGCATTCTGTGGCCCATTCTGCCTGGCACATAGTATAATGTCCGATGACGTCTCAGGCACCACTAAGCTTGCAAAAGAGCTTTTAGTTTTTTAGGTGCATCCCATAAGTCCTATTTTCTGAGCTTTTCGATCTGATATGGAACTGAAATGAATGGTGAAGTTCATCCCATATGTGGCCATGAACTTGGGTGACACTCAGTAAATATGTTATGACTCTCTACTTCATTGTTCTAATTTCCTGTGATCACAGATCTTATGAAACACAAACTGATAGCTACTAATTTGTATGAGAGGAAAAGCTCTTTTCAGTAAAGAACCACATAGCTCAATCAGAGTTCCCTTTTAGTCTCACAAATAAAGGCATCAGCTGATAATGTATATCACTGGTATTACTCTGGAAAGATGTTTGGAGAAAGGCCTAATACTGTTCTTTTTGCTTTTACTATTTTTCAGACAGTTTGAACTCCAGAAGGACCAACACCAGATAAATTATGAATGTTGAACAAGATGACCTTACATCCACAGCAGATAATGATAGGTCCTAGGTTTAACAGGGCCCTACTTGACCCCCTGCTTGTGGTGCTGCTGGCTCTTCAACTGCTCGTGGTGGCCGGTCTGGTGCGGGCTCAAACCTGCCCTTCCGTGTGCTCCTGCAGCAACCAGTTCAGCAAGGTGATCTGCGTTCGGAAGAACTTGCGTGAGGTTCCAGATGGCATCTCCACCAACACGCGCCTGCTGAACCTGCACGAGAACCAAATCCAGATCATCAAAGTCAACAGCTTCAAGCACTTGAGGCACTTGGAAATCCTGCAACTGAGTCGGAACCATATTAGAACCATTGAAATTGGGGCCTTCAATGGTCTGGCCAACCTCAACACTCTGGAACTGTTTGACAATCGTCTTACTACCATCCCGAATGGAGCTTTTGTATATTTGTCTAAACTGAAGGAGCTCTGGTTGCGCAACAACCCCATTGAAAGCATCCCTTCTTATGCTTTTAACCGAATCCCTTCTTTGCGTCGGCTGGACTTGGGGGAGTTGAAAAGGCTTTCATACATCTCAGAAGGTGCCTTTGAAGGTCTCTCCAACTTGAGGTATTTGAACCTTGCCATGTGCAACCTCCGGGAAATCCCTAACCTCACACCGCTTATCAAACTGGATGAGCTAGACCTTTCTGGGAATCATTTGTCTGCAATCAGGCCTGGCTCTTTTCAGGGGTTGATGCACCTTCAAAAACTTTGGATGATACAGTCGCAGATTCAAGTGATTGAACGGAATGCCTTTGATAACCTTCAGTCACTAGTAGAGATCAACCTGGCTCACAACAACCTCACATTACTTCCCCATGATCTCTTCACCCCCTTGCATCACCTAGAGAGGATACACTTGCATCACAACCCTTGGAACTGTAACTGTGATATACTGTGGCTCAGCTGGTGGATAAAAGACATGGCTCCCTCCAACACAGCTTGCTGTGCCCGGTGTAACACTCCTCCCAGTCTGAAAGGGAGGTACATTGGGGAGCTCGACCAGAATTACTTCACTTGCTATGCCCCGGTCATTGTGGAGCCCCCCACAGACCTCAATGTCACTGAAGGCATGGCAGCTGAGCTGAAATGTCGAGCCTCCACATCCCTGACATCTGTGTCTTGGATTACTCCAAATGGAACAATCATGACACATGGGGCTTACAAGGTGCGGATAGCTGTGCTCAGCGACGGTACATTAAATTTCACGAATGTCACCGTGCAAGACACAGGCATGTACACATGTATGGTGAGTAATTCTGTCGGAAATACTACTGCTTCGGCCACCCTGAATGTTACTGCAGCAGCTACTACTCCTTTCTCTTACTTTTCAACTGTCACGGTAGAGACTATGGAACCTTCTCAGGATGAAGCACGGACCACAGACAACAATGTGGGCCCCACCCCAGTGATTGACTGGGAAACCACCAATGTGACCACCTCTCTCACACCACAGAGCACAAGGTCCACAGAAAAGACATTCACCATCCCCGTGACCGATATAAACAGTGGGATCCCGGGAATTGATGAGGTCATGAAAACGACCAAAATCATCATTGGGTGTTTTGTGGCCATCACACTTATGGCTGCAGTGATGCTGGTCATTTTCTATAAGATGAGGAAGCAGCACCATCGGCAAAACCATCACGCTCCGACAAGGACTGTTGAAATCATAAATGTGGATGATGAGATCGCAGGGGACACCCCCCTGGAAAGCCACCTGCCCATGCCTGCCATAGAGCATGAGCACCTCAACCACTATAACTCTTACAAATCTCCCTTCAACCACACAACAACAGTTAACACAATAAATTCAATACACAGTTCAGTGCATGAACCGTTATTGATCCGAATGAACTCTAAAGACAATGTACAAGAGACTCAGATCTAAAACACTCACAGTTACAGAAAACAAACAGTCAAAAAGAGACAGTTTATTAAAAAAAAAAAAATGACGCAAATGACTGGGCTGAATCTACTGTTTCAAAAAAGTGTCTTTACAAAAAATCAAAAAAGAAAAGAAATTTATTTATTAAAAATTCTATTGTGATCTAAAGCAGACAAAATTACGTGTATTCCTCAGAACCTGTTCTTGCTGCAGTTACTCACTATTCTCCCCCATCTCGTCCCTCCCTTCCCTGATTGCCATATTTTACATAGATCTCAATTCCCTGAAGAACTGGTCTAGGAAATTTTGTAAGAATTCTGTTACACTTTGAGATTTTTATGGTGAATTCTAGTGGTGAGATCCAGTCTATTTTGTCTTTCACGCTCTCTTTCTCTCTCTCCCTTGGCTGTTATTCTTTATTTTTTTCTTTTTTTCCCCTCATGACCTTAGGAAGTAGTCCAATGGGGAATGCAATATTAGAAATAGATTTTTAAGAAAGAATGAGGAAACTACAAGATCTTATATTTTTCATGTAATGACCTGTTCTGTATTTATGAGGAGGAACATTCTATGGGAAGAAAAAAAAAAAAAGCAAAGAACAGATTAAGTTACATATGACCATCTATAAAACCCATAACTTTTAAAATACTCTAGAACCAGAATTTGTAGTTCAGAATCTTAAAATACAATTATAAATAAAATATTGTTGGTTTTTCTGTTCCTGGACACAACTCATTTGTAGTATGGTATTAGATCTCCTCCATGCTAAGAAAGAAAATACTACAGTATTCTTTAGACACACTATCCATCTCTAACGAGGTTCCACTTCACTAATTCACTTGAGTTTCAGATCAGTTTTAAAGGATGCTGTGGTATTTTTTCTTTCTCATTAGGGTTATCCTCTATAGAACGCACCGATTCAAAAGCAATGATTTTGTAAAGTAAATTCAATTCCACGTGAAAGAAAATATTAATATAATTCATTTACTGTCTTCTAAATAAAATTTTCCTGGCTAGATGAAATGTGACCCTAAAAGGTGGAAGTTTTCTACATTATCTACAGTTAAAAAAGAATGTTTGGTTCTGAGTATTAGAAAGTTTAGTACAACAATAACTATAGAAGACTTGCTATATGCTAAAAACTAATTATGCTATTGTAGGTACCCAAATGAGGACTGATTCCTGCCCTTACATAATTCTCAGTCTGTACAGAAAATGATTACAGAAATATTCCAGAGTTACTATTTTTTTTCATTAGAGGTCACCTCTCATTTAACGGGTAGGTAAATGAGTGGTGTTTTAAGACTCTGACATTTCAAAATATCAGGTCGCTTTATTCCGTCAACCTTCCGCGATGGTGTCCTTCACCCTTTGAGAGAGTTGACTTTATATTTCGAGGTGCACATCCCTAAACTGTAAAGAGATATGAGTGTAGAGTTACTCGGAAGAGTAGATGGACTCCACCAGAAGACAGAAATGCTTTTTTTTTTTTCAAGGTCACGAAAGGCACCTCACCTCAGCGATACCAATGTTAAATTCATTGTCGTAAAGACCAATCACATCCAAAACATTTCAGAAATGCTTAAAGTCCACCAATCGGTGTAACTGAGAAAATAAAGGCCGAGAAGCCCATCCTAAGATAAAGGATCAGGTTAAGATAATCCAAATACTGTTTAAATTATCTATCCAAACAAGCAAACAAAAACACAAGCAAAACAAAATCTTCAACCTCACCTGCAGCATGGGCCAGAACACTTCTGGCAGGTCGGGACACCCTTTCCCCTTCAACTGAAGCATAAGTGTTCCCAGTTCCCACAAACAGCTTGAGGCTGCGATGTTAATGTGATTCATCAAGAGGTATTTTTAAGGATGCAGGAGAAAATTTAGATTAGGCCTCTAAGCTCCCAAGTGAAACTGGAATCTTCTGGTTGTACACCATGGCACATTGCTAATATTTTAAGTTACAGTGTGTGCAATATCTACCTTTTGATTTTGGTGTAGTGAAATATGGATGTCATATCCCTGGGCTTGAAACCGGCCACCTTGGTGGTGAAATAAGAATCGACTGAAAGGAAGAAATCTTCAGCCCCTAATGGATGAACAGTGTAGATGCTCACATTTAGTTCCACAGGCTGGACCACATGCTTGGGTTTTGTGGTCTCCAGGTGTGAAAAATCAATCATTACTAGCAAAGTAGGTCAGAGAAATGTGAGGCCAGGATAACAAATGAATGGGAACACATAAGCTTTTGCTTCTATACTTTGATTGCCCATTCTTTGTTTCTCGTTCCACTTCCCCTTGTTAGAAACGTAATTCCTATTTGCTTCTATAGTGGAGCAGTCACAGGCAATGAGAAGAAACATGTTACCTCTCACTTTGTGATTCATTCATTACCAAGTATACTTACCATTGTATTCCTAAACAACAGTCCCCCACCCCCACATGTACCCCTCCTGGCATATCTGGAAGGGTAAGTGAACGCTAGTGCAAAGAGAGCTATAAATTAGGGCAGAAAAAGATATAGTCATTTTTGCTCGGCTTGTGCTCACCAAATTCTGTTTACAGACTCTAAACCTGTTTCATTTTGAGCTTATAATTCTTAGGAAGTTAGTCACAGCATGAAAGCCCTCTTGTCTCTGAGCAGCATCTGAGAAGTTAGATAAATTCTGCTAAACACAATGAAGGAAGAAATTGTACCAAAAAATAGCTCAGAATCTGAAACAGAATTCATATAACAAGCATATTATTGAACGCCTTTGGAAAAAACTGTATTGATGAAAGACTAATTTAGCCAGATTGATTTCAGTGGTATGCTTAGTAATTCTTTTGCAAAAAGGTTTTGGAGAGGAAGGACAGAGGGCTATAAAAAGCATATTTGCGACAACTGAAGTGAATTTTAGATCGTTTTGATGATCTATGTGTCTATATTGGTCATCGGTAGCTGATCTGCCTCGTGAGAGATACACATACAGAGTATGGACTTACTGGGATCATCGTAGAGCACATAGGATGGTTTATACATCTAGTCTCCTCCTACAGCAAGGCCCAGTCACACGTCTCCTGATCTGTTGATATTCTATATCAAGGCAAATGGGTGGCTGTATCCTCAAACATTTTGTGCGCTAAATCTATGCCATTTTCATTGAACCACAAGTATCCCACTCTGTGTGTGTGTGTGTTTGTGTGTGTGTGTGTGATTCCTATTGTTTGCTAATTAAGGAATGCAGGTTATTTTGGGAGACATCAAAGGGGGCTTATAAAGAATAGTCTTCAACATCTTTTTCTGCTTCAAATGTTTGCTCTTCACACTTGGCTGAAACCTGGTCATCTACTCCTCTGAACATGTCCAAATAGATTCACATTGACAAATTCACACAGATACACCCTAATATAGCCTAATTTCCCCCATATTGCAAATTTTATAGGATAACAATCTTTCCAAAGATTTAAATAGTTCATTTCATTATGAAACAGAGATCAATATTTTTAAAGTCTGGTGAATGGTTGCCTTCAGGGTTTACAATCAAAATTAGTATACTTAGCATATTGTTTAAGACTATGTATTCTGAACTAATATGGATGCACTGGAAAATAACAAACAATGGGAGAGTTATTTTCCTCAAAGGAAAAAAATAAATATTTTTTTTTAATAAAAGGACTTCATTGACACTTGAAAATTTAAGTGAATGACCACAGTGTGTGCAGCAGTTCTAAGTTACATGTTAATCAAGGTGTAAGAATGAGGGCTGGTGAGCTAGCTCAGCAGACTAAGGGCCTGCTTAAGCAAGCGCAGGACCTGGGTTCAATACACGGCACCACATACCTCACCAGCCCCACCTGCATGTACACTGAGTTGGCCAACGAGACCAGGGGTGGTGGCAGATGTCTACAATCCCAGTGCGGGTCCTCTATCCTTCTGGAAAAAATCATAGATATTTGGATAAACAGAAGATTTAAATGAGTACTTATAAATGCTTATAACATTGTATAATTCTAAATAATTTGCAATTTTAAATAATTTATTTGATTGGTTATATGGTGCTCCAACTTACTAGTTTTAATAAAGACCTTAAAGTTGATGTCACTGATAAATATCAGTGCAAAGGCTGGGGTGTGGCTCTGCGTAGAGTGCTTGCCTCCTTTGTGCAGCACCTTGGATGCTAGCCCCTGCACAGCGAAAGGAAAACAAAAGCCATAAGTAACAATACAAGGATGCCTGAGCTAAAAGTAAGTATGTATTACAAAGCCATTCTTCCGTTGCTTATGTAATATAAGTACTTGGAGCCAAGTATCTACAATGGTATCTCCCCCAAAAGTATGTCCTCCTGATTACATTCAGTGAGAGTATGATTTCGAGCAGCAGATACTTCTGATTTAAGCGAATCTAAATTTGCCCTCCAAATACCAAAATTCCTTCTATTCTCTTCATTCTTTTACTAAAAAAAATATGAGTTCTCAGACACAATGTATGAGAGAGGAAACAGCTGTGATACAATTGTCTTCTATAGGGATACAGAAAAAGATACATCTGGTCTTATGACAGACAAAAGAAATCTTATAAAATTAATATAGCATACTGTCAATTAGTATCCAGATTTGGGTCCTAAATGAAACATTTCCCAAACACATACCAGCTTTTCTCATTCTGTTTCTAAGAGTGTTCCAAACAATTTCTGAGATTTTAACCCTTATTTAGTAGTATTTGGGTGATATACACAAAATTTTCAGAAGTTTATATAATTACATTTTACAACAGGGCTGGCAAGATAGCTCAGCAGACTAAAGCGCCTGCTTAGGTAAGCTTAGGCAAGCGCAGGGACTGTGGTTCTATCCCCAGAACCACATGCTGCATCAGTTCTGCCCCAGGCAGAGCTGGCCAGAGGCTGGGTGTGGTGGTGCACGCCTATAATCCCAGTGTTGGGGAGGCTGAAAGCAGGAGGATCACCACGAGTCTGAGCTGCATAGTGAGACCCTGCAATAACCAAAAACATTAAAAACAATAATAAAATATTACAACAAACATTTAGAAGTAGTAAGCAAAACTACTTTTTATTTTACTCTTGCCAATGATAAATAAGAAATATGAAGCACTGCTGCAAGGCAAAAATATATGGAGTTATTTTAAGGAAAGCAGAAATCTTTCACTTTTGCAAATGGTTACAAGTAGCCAATGATCATATCCATATATCCTCTGCATAACATACAGAAAGCAAGAACTTAGAAAAATGCAAATCAGGAAGCTTTCCCTTTTCGTGCTTGGTCTAATAATTTACTTTTATTTTCTTCACTTTATTAAACATTTCATACTTAATTGCTAAACTTGACTTGTACAAGTAACATCAAATATGGCATCATCGGTTCCCAAACGGAGTGAATAGATGATTCATTATCCTGAAGAAAAGAAAAAAATCAATTTTGTTTAAAGAGGGGCAGACCTTTCTGTTAAGAGTGAAATCCATTCTAATTTATTATTTCTAAGCCTGAGAACTAGACACAAGAGCTGCCTTGTTCAGTTCTAGTTCAGTAATCATGAGCATTTCCATACTCATCCATAGGTCACTGCAACTTCAGAGTGACATTTAGGTAATCTTACTTCCCCAGACTTTATTTCCATGTGAAAGAAGCATTTTAGCCCTCGCTGGTTAAGTATAGCTGCTAGTTTTGTAAAACGTATAGCTCTCTAAGAAAAACACATGAATCTTTAGTCTCACAAAGGACATTGAAACACACACAAAATAAGTGTACATTTTACTACATGTTTTACATACTTTTTACAGAACTACGTACAATTTTAAATCAAATACTTTTTAGTGAATTCCTGGATTTCCAACTAGAGGAATCACGGTGAAAATCTAATGTTAAAATTCATAAAATGCTTTCAAGTGAATATTGAAATGGATTTTATGGTTGTATGGTAGTTCCATTAAAGAAAGCCTTGCAAAATGAAAGATGCAGCTAATGAAGTCGCTCCTTCTAGAAGTCCTTAGGCATGCAAATGTATGCTTAAAAATTATTGCTCACCATTAAGTGACTCTTCTCCACATGAACTTGAGTTAAATATGACCTTAAAAATATCTCACAGCTAAGTGTTAGTACTTGAGACATTGTCAAGTGTCTTGCAAATGAGACCATCTGAAAAATCGTGGCAATGTTTACATGCCTTAAATCATTTTAGTTTTTGAGATTATGTTCTTATCCTACGTATTTGTATCCTTAATCAATGGTGAGCATTTCAAAAATGTTCTGGTATTTTCCAAAAGAACTATAAAATCAGAATCTGTCATTACACACCAAAAGTTAATTATAAAATTTCAATTTTAACCCTGAGAAACATTGGGGTAACTTATATCTCATATAGGTAAATGAGTGAATAAATGATTTCCTGGGCATTTTAGAAGCAATGCCTTGTTTTATTTTGTTTTGTTTTTCCTTCCAGGTATCAAACTCAGGACCTTGCATTTGCCAGGCTGGTACTATACCCCTGAGCTATATCCCCAGCCCCTTCTCTTGTTTTTATTCTGAATCCCATTTAAAAAGTCATATGATGTCGGGGCTGGTGAGATGGCTCAGTGGTCTAAAGCACCTACTTAGAACAAGCTTAGCAA
>NDGM010272754.1:0-11846 GCA_002564305.1 Octomys mimax | reverse complement strand
AAAAAAAAAAAAAAATAAATAAAAAAAATAAACAAAAACTTTAGTGCAAAAATATCACTATGTTCAATTTAGAAAAAACCTATTTTCGCTTTTCTTCTTTCAAAATACACACTGAGGATGAACCAGTTTGTCAGTGAAAAGGTATTTGACGATTGTCCAGAGCCAGAAGGCCAGGGCCTGCCTTTCCCTTTTTTTCCTCTGACCAATCCACATTACTGGAAGAAAGGAACACATGTTCCCAAGAACCTGGAGAAATGAGGGCAGGCTCCGCATTGCCCACCAGGGAGGACAGGAACGTGTCATGTGTGTACCTTAGCTCTCTTGTCATTGTCCCTCCTCCCCTTAAACGGTTTTGAATGAGTAATATTTCACCAAATAACCAAAAAGGACAATTCTGAAATCTCATCGTGTGCATTTTTCATGGCACTACTGTGCTTTTGTAAGTTAAAAAGGTCAACCAAAGTAGAAGGGAGCTAGGAAAGGAAGGAGTCAGGTATTTGGGAAGTAACACGTAGCAAAGGGGGCTGTTCTTCTCACATGCTGTTCCATTATGATCAATACAAGCATAAGGACTCAGCCCCAAACTATTGAGTGTAGATGGCAGGAAACAAGCCATATAGCTTGTTTGATACTTAAGTAAGTGTAGACTCCAAAAGCTGCTAATAAATTACATTTCAAATGACGAATGTAATGTTCAGCTTCCAAAGCTTATGCTGAAAGACAAATTGTACCAACAGAGGCTTTCCAGATTCTAGGCTGTTAAAAAAATTTGTATATATACATCCTAAGTGAACAAACAAATTGTAGTTTTCAACACAATATTTGAATTTTTAAAATCTAACATTTATTTTGTAAAATATAATTTAGAAATTGACAGATCTAAATGTTAAAAGATAAAAAAAGATTCTACATTTGATGTTGAGGAAGATTATGGGAAACTGGAACTCAGGGTGAGGCATTTTCTAAGGACTCTCACTCGAACAGCAGTGTATTCATCACGGACACTCTAAGACAAGTCTTGGCTTCTGGCTCAGTGTCTTACTTTCTTGAGATTTCTTTCTTTTTTTTTTTAAAGGAGCAAAAAAAGCCTTTTAGTAACCTGAGAAAAGCAGTACTCAGCATTCATAATTTCATTTCCTACTACTTTTCTAAGCAGAAAAACATTTAAGGCAGACTTTAAAAGTGATTTTGAAATCTACACGTTGGACTTTGTCCGCTTTTTCTGGATTTTCCGAGTGCTCTTACCTAGCCCATCACGGCCTGAGAACAAGGGCAGGTTAATTCCCATTAACTATGCGCTGAGGCCAGGAACGCGCCCGCTTTACATTTCCTGCCATTTGTCCTCTCTTCCGGTGGTGAGAAAAATGTGTTTCTGATAAATCTGAGAACACAGTAATCTGAATTCAATTTGGGCACTTGTAAGATTCAGGTCTCATGTTTACCAGCTCTCTCACCTGTAAGAACCATAAAAGATAAAAGCCCTAAATGTCACCCTTTACATACCATCTGGAGCTGAGTCCTGCCCATACCCACGCCCTGCGGTGAGAAGTCACTGCACGACCGGCTAGATCGCGGCTGAACACAGTCCCCGAAAGACACTACCCATAACTCGGCCTTGGCAGTGCAGACACGCGTTCAAAGCATCTCTAGGGGCTGGGCTTCAGCTCAGGGGCGTCAGCGCCTGCCTGGCTAGGCAAGGTCCTGAGTTCCATCCCTGGTACTGCAAGCAAGCAAGCAAACAAACAAATCTCTGGTCCACTTCAGAGAAAAGTATCCCCACGCGGTTTTGGCCAAGTCCCCAAGCAGGGGGCAGGCCTGCTCGCACGCCCGGACGTTCTGCACTGGGTGCGGCGCCCACCCGCACCAGCGCCCCGCACGCTACCAGCCCCTGAGCGCAGGGTCAGGAGCCCGGGCTGCAGCGCAGAGGACGGCCGCGGGCAGCCCCAGCCGGAAGTGTGCCTAGAGCCGGAGCAGGCACTCACGCTAGAGAAAGGCTCGAGGCTGGGGAGGCAGCGACAGCAGCAAAGAGGCGGAACCCCAGGGCTAGCCACTGTCTTGCGGGGTCGGCGCGGGGTCCCGGCCGTGAGACCGCTGCACAGTGAGGACGCCGTGCGCCCGGGGAGCCCTCCTCAGACACCTTGCAGTGCCTGTGCTGGCTCCACATTTGCGAAGGTTCAGTAAGTGGAACTCCGACCAGGGTGTTTAGCTTTCCTGGAATTCATTCACAGAGGCATTGCCTGAGTCAGCCCTGACGGGTCGTAGGACACCAGAAACTCCCGAGCGCTCACTTTTGATGAGGATAGATATCCATTTGAGAAATGATTTAAAGCATCTCACAAATGAGGTCACAAAATTGTTCAGTGAGGTGGGGCAACACAAGGCACCAGACCACAGGAACCTAGATCATTCTGACAGCAGGTTCTGAAGATTCCCGATACCAGGAAGATAATAAAAAAATCCAACAGTAGGCTTTTCCTGCCTGGTGTCACTCTTACTTGGAATGCATAAGTGACTACCGCCCAATACACATCCTCTGCAGTCTTGTCAACAATGTGACCCCTTCTTGTTCTTCTTGATTTTAATCTTAAAAGCTGCACCTCTCATATGCCGCTTTAAGGAGCGTTTGCTCTGAGAAAACAGAATTCCTGCTGAGGCTCAGATAAACTCCCTGTTCGCGCGCTCCTCGTGCCCAGCTTGCGCGCACTGGGCAGTCTTCGTGCCCGCTGCTGCCTACGTGCATCGCCCTGGTTAATTAATCTCGTTTGGGCCTCTGGATTGACTCACCGGAGCACCTAACACTGTGAGTTCTTGGATTGAGGACCAGATCCTGTTCTCCTGTCCTTGGCTGAGGTGATGGCCTTGGAGCTGAAGCGCAGCCTCGTTCAGCCTTCTGCACGCCCAGGCTCGGGTGACAGGTAAACAGGTTCGTGAACAAAGAAACTGGGAAGAGAAAACAACCCTCGCCAGCCTGATGGAGAGAGAAGCTCCCAGTTCCAGGTGGCAGGGCCTCCTGCTGTGCTTATAAATTACTGTTTATTTTATTTTATTTTTTATTTATTTATATTTACATCTCTATTCCTTGTTTATTTTATTTTTTATATTTTTTGTGCTTATAATTATGCTTCTGGGATATCAGTGCCTAATAATAATAATCACCACAATAATGATGATGATGGTGATAACAATAATAATGGGAACACACGCACGATGGTTTTGTAAATTTAAATGCTCTTAAATATTAAACTATATCTTGTTAAATTTCAAATGCAATTGCGTTTTATTTTAAATTTCACTTATTTCATTTTTAAATTTTTTTCTTTTAAAGAAAAGAAAAATAAACAATAAAAACAGTGGTATAAAATTTCGAAACAAGGCTGGAGATGTAGCTCAGAGTCATAGCACCAGCCTGGCAAGTGTGAAGTCATGAGTTTGATTCCTGGAACCAAATAAATAAAAAAATAAATAAATAAAAATTCAAAACAAGATTGGAGGAGAGCAATCATGTTTAGGATATTACACATTGTTATCTTCGCTCATAATGCAAAGTATTGGCATGAAAAGCTGATCACGCAGGAAAGTCACACACCTGATCTTTCAGCAAGCTAATAGCAATCGGCAGTGTGTGTGTCTTAACTGACGTGCGTGTGTGTGTATTTAAAATTTAATGCCAAAAATACCACTATCAAAAGTGAGTGCCCGTGTCCTTGCCTACCCCGTCACAGTATGTGTTTTCGTTCCCTGGTGTTTACAGTCCTGGTGACGTGAGTGGGCTCATGCCAGATCTGAACACTCACGATGCTAGGTTGCAGGGGAAGCCATTTTCCCTATAATTTCATCTTCTTTAATATTTATGTGTTCCTCTACATTTTACTTATATGTGATACATAAAAATACTTCATTTTAGATTATTTTTAAAGGACTTTGGGTAAAAAAGTACAATAGATGGCATATTATTTTCATTTAAAAGATAAATAGCAGAAAACGTCACATGCTATTAAATGAAAATATGGTATTTACAGAGTGTATACTGCTCTCTTCATATTCATGCCATCATTCAGTAAATATTTGCTGAGAAAATATTAGTGCCAAGGAATAAAATAGCCCCAAATCTCTGGCCTCATATAGTGGCAGAAAAAGACAATGAAAGCTATTTTACTGAGTAAATAAAACAGCAAGCAGGTTGGGAACAAGTAGTTGAGAGAAGAATTAAGTGGAGGGGAGGGCGGCACCAAAGAGGAGGTGCATAGGGTCCATGTTGCTGGGCGGTGAGACTCCAGCGAAGACCCGGATGACCGAGGGGGCGGGACATGCGGAGACCCCGCAGCAGGGCATCAGCAGGAAGTAAAGCAGGGGAAAGGGCTCTGCAGGGGGCGAAGGGGCAGAGCACCTGGGGCGGCATGCAGTGGCTTCCACACTGTGTCTCTTGAGCCCTAGACTTCTAAAGTGACCTTAGTAGCATCCTTACTAAAGAGACTATTAGAAAATACTATTTCTATGGCTACCACTAACACTAGCTTTGGGTAGAGGTCAGTGTGCTCAACTCTCTGCCATGCCTTGCTAAGCACTTTTGAATGGCATGCTACTGTTACTAAAACACACCATGTTAGACCTATCTAACAGAAACCAAGGATTGGCAAGGTAAAGGCCACCACCCAAGGTTGTGCGGTGAGTTGTGAGGCCAGGATTTAATTTAGACAGTCTAAATATGAATCAATGTCCTGTACTCCAGAAGAGGAAAGAGAAAGAGGGAGATGGTGAAAGGGAAAGAAGGACACACATGGTGCACGTGTGTGCAAACACACACACATATCTGTGTCTGTTAACCAGCAGGGAATAATCTATAGGCAACTACAGTGAAAGTGGAGAGCCCATGACCTACAGCTGCCATGATTTGAATGCCCTGAATGTTTCTCCTGCTGGGATAGAAATGTGGGATTTTCTGTACAGTGTTCTCAGGGTAAAAAACACATGAGATTTCTCAAGGGATTGCTCAAGGGATTTCTGGAGCAATGCTCCTGGCATTTACTTCATTTGCATCCCCTCTGTGGATGACACTTTTCAGTATTTCAGGGGTTTCTTCTGAATGGCACCTGTTCAGCTGAGGGTTCTCCCATACAGAATGAAAGAATTCAGATCCTGATCAGGAGCAACAGTGTTTCAGTCAAAGTTGGTACATAGGGCCAGTGAGATAGCTCAGTGGACTAAAATGCTTAGGCAAGTGCAGGGACGGCAGTTCGATCCATCCCTGGCACCACATACCATGCCAGTCCCACCTCCAGGTTGGGCTGAGCTGGCCAGAGTCCAGGTGTGGTGATGCAAGGCCTGTAATCCCAGTGCTGGGGAAGCTGAAAGCAGGAGGATCACCACAAGTCCGAGTTGCATAGTGAGACCCTGCAAAAACCAAATACATTAAAAAAAAAAAAAAAGTTGGTACATAACTAAATGTGTTTGAAAACTAACCCTGGATATAAGATGGGATATGCATTAGAACCCATGAGAAGAGGGGTTCAAGGGAGCTCACAGTCCAGAAATGGCCCACAACACAGCTGGGAGAGCCCAAACTGGGAGAAAGGGCCTAGCTGAAGCCACTCAGGAGATCAGATCAGTAAGACCTTGTGGATAACTGCAATGAGTAGGTAACAAAGCAAGAGAAATTGGAAATGGTTCTGATAATTCTAGAAACTCTGAAAGCTAGCAATTGAGACAGCATACCAAAAATCTCACAGTGCTCCAGAGATAGATGGTTGCTATGTTCTCTTTGGAACAGGTTGCATTGAAGGCGATAGACCAGTTTGGCAAACACATCTAGATGACAACTATCCTAAGGCACTCAGGGTGCTACAATGAAACACCAAGGACTGCAGTCCTAAAGGCCAGGTATTAATTTCTTCCTACTTCTGAAGCTAAAAGTCAATGACCAAGTTGACAGCAAATTTTGGTTTTCGGTAAGTGATTTTTTTCCGATTTGTAGAGATTCTGACCGATATCTCCCTGGTTGGTGCTCACAAAACCTCTTTGTGGTATACGAGGCAGCTCTCCAATGTCTCCTCTTGTGAGGATGCTCATCCTATCAGGTCAAGGCCCATTCCTGTGACTTCACTGAACCTTTATTAGTTGTTCAGAGCCCCTATCACCAAATACAGAATAGCTACATTAGAGTTAGAGTTTCAACATATAAATTTTGGGAGGACAAAACATTCAGTGTAGTGTAGAAACTGAATATTTGATTTTGGTATTTGACTTCAGGCCAAGATGTGGGGCTGGCAGCACATCAGTGGGAGCTGAAGCAAAGGTGTAGATGATGTCACTGAAGAGCACTGTGGAGTGGGTTGGGCTGAGTGACCCTTCAATACCAGGTGAAACCGACTCCAGAGAAACACACGGAGGAAGCTGCAGGAGCCAGGAATTAAATTAAGGAAAGAAAAAGAAAAGGAAAGAAAAGGTCAGGAAAGAGAGGTTGTGACCAAAAATCCTGATAACTCAATTTGAATCTCTTGAATTAAGAGATACTCAATGGAGAGGGCAATCCACTCGGGTCCCCCTTCTATTGCTCTCTTGGACAGGAGCTTTCTTTCCCCAAATAAATACATTCGCTGTTAAATGTTATTCGCTGTTAAATAAGAGAGAGAGAGAGAAGAGACAGACAGACAGACGGAGAGACAGAGAGACAGAGACAGACAGATAGACAGACAGACCGACAGACCCAGCAGATTAGTAAAGCACACACTTTTGCTCATGTCTGGGTGGGTCATGAAGCTGTGGCCTTGGGAGTAAGATGTGGTCCCTGGTCCCCTTTTCTCTCTGGATCAGCTTCCATGCTCTGCTTCTCGGCTGCTAGGAAGCATTTGTCCACCCCACCCCCATCTGCCATGGCATTTTGGCCTTGGAGGCAACTGAGCATACACAGAATCCTTTCACATTGTGAGCCAAATTAAGCATCTTTGCCTTTAAATTATGGGTGTCAGATTATGTGACTCAGCAAAAGGAAAGCTGACTCATACAGAAAATTGGTACCAAGAGTGGGGTCTCTGCTGTGACTGTACCTGACCATGTGACTTAGAAGGTTTTAGAAGTGGTTTGTGAGAAGAATTTAAAACATTTGGAGATGTGGCTTAGAGAAACCTTAAAATGCCACAAGCAGAGCCTGATGGGAAATTTTGGTCAGAATTCAAAGGCCAGGAAGCTGACAGAAATGCAAGACTTAAAGGTTAGGCTCCAGAAGTTTCAGCTGGGGATTCAGTGTCAGTTGGACTAGAGGTTGTGTATGCTATACTTTAGCAAACATTTTGCTAGAAGACTAAGATTAATGATGGTGGACTAGTTAATTGGGTAGAGGAAATTTTCAAGACAGGTCAAAACTGAGTCTCTAGAATGGGTACTACTGGCTGCTTTTTGGCCACATGTATAGTGAGAATAAAGGACAAAAGCAGAGCAGAAAAATTTTTAAATTTGGATCAGAAGAAAACATTATAAAGTCAGGACTAAAGGAGGTGTGGCTGCTGATCAGATTAATGCCATTAAGCGGTAAACAAATATTTTAACAGGGACAAAATCAGAGATCCCTGAGGGCATGTCAGGAATTTGCACGATCCTGCCTATCGCATTCTCAAAGGTACAAAAGAAAAACCTTTCATTTGAGAAGAGAGATCTTGAGTCCTCTCTCCCAGAAGGGCCCACTAGGGAATTGGCTCCTTAAGATTCAATTCACCACACTCAGCCCCACAGCCACTCAGAGCTTCCTGCTGCCATGGTCCGGGGGACACGGCTACTGCTTCTGCTCACAGCAGACCTATACTGGCAGGTGGGGTGCAAGATTTGTGGGCACAGAGAGGTGTCCAACTATATTTCAAAGAAAGGCCTGGGGGTCAAGGAGCATCCGATAGAGCCATGTGTGAAGCTGAGGGGATGAAGCTGAGGATGCAGTGAGGGCCAGGATGTCAGAGACACCAAGGAAGCGGGTCATCTGATGAGTGAAATGAAGCTACTGCTGCAGCCAGCCGCAGGCAGAGGCTGTGTGTGCTGCAATAGGCAACCACACAGGGTGGGGCCTCCCAGCCTGCTGAGTTCATGTCCTAGGACCATGTAACCTGCATAGCAGTGGACATGGGGCGACTGGAGATAATGTCTATCTTCCTGAGTTCTGCTATTTCTTTAGTTTGAATTTTTTTCTATCCCTCATTCCTCCCTTGTGAGATGGGAATATTTACCTTGTAAATTCTCATTTGGGATCACAGAACTTTTTATTTTTATAGAGGTTTAAAGCTAAGGATATTCCTTGAGTATCAGAAGAGACATGGATTTAAATTTTTAAAAACTGGAGGGTCTCACTTAAGCAGCATAGTTGTATCATGTTATGTGGGATTATTAATTTATTTGGTTTATTTAGAGATTATGTTTTAGGGCGATGGTTCGATATCAAGTTGACAAGGGGTAGACTCGCTATTAACTCAGATATGTCCATTTGATTGGATTAATAAATGCCTGGCAGATTAGGGAGGCGCACTTTGGATTGTGTCTGGGTCAGTCACATAATCATGGCCACGAGTGCAAATCCGGTGCCTGCCCCCTTTCCTCTCTGGCGCTGTTTCCCTGCTCTCTTCTCAGCCACCATGCACAGAGCACCTTGGGTCCATACCACGTTCTCACCACGAGGTTTCTGGTTTGGGGACAGCTGACCCCAGACCAAATCCTCGCAAACTGAGCGACAAATTTGACTTTCCTTCCTTAAACTGCAGATGCTGCATGCTGCGTCACAGCAGGGGAGCTGGCGAATCCAAAGGCTTCCAGAAGATGGCGAGAGCTTGAGTGATGTCTGGCCTCCTCTGCAGCAGGTACGAGCACGGAGAACTCGCCATCAAACTTGGAATCAAAAGGTCACCAGGGTCGGGCGCCACACCTGCCCCACGTAGGCTGCCATGGGTTGTGGATTCTGTATGGGGAGCTTCATGTGCCAATGACTGTGCTAGGAGCTGTGCTGAAACGGACTGATAACAGCTGATAGAAGAGTTGAGGAAGAACCTCTCGTTTGTGTCACATCATGGCCCCTCTTCTCTGGATCCTGAATCCTGTCCTCACACCTCGCGAAGCTTCTATACCACATCACATAAATCTTTACCCTCAAAAGTAGGAGAAACCCATGACTATCAAGTGAATCTGTCTTGCTTAATATTCTCTCTTTGGCCAAAACAATATCATATATTTTTTTTAAAAAGATATTTTCCAACATTTAAATATTCATATTTTTTACACAAAAATGTGAATATTCACATTCTCTTGAAATTCAGATGACCTCACCCAGCGGCCCCTGCCTTTCTGCCCGGCAGGCAGTGTTAGGGGCAATGCAGGCTATGCCCTTTGTAAGGACCTCCACTGCTCTCTTTTGCCACAGTCTCTAGTGCCCTAAACACATGATCCACAGCTCCCTGTTACTCATTTTCTTATTAAGTTACTTATCAGGATCTTTGTGACTCTCACTCTAGAAAGAAACATCTAGAATAAAGCACAGGGCTTGCTTGGCCACGTGACTCACGTGGCATAGTAGTCAAATGCTCATTCTTTGGAATCCCAGTACAACTGTATCACTCAACCACTCGGGAGACTCACAGGTTTTTGCAGCAGATGAACCCATAGGTTCTGTGGTTGTGGCTAGCCAGCCTGTATGACCTTCATGCCCAGGTCTGATGTGACCGTTGCTGGCAGGCTGTTTTACCATTGCCTCCTGTTAAGTGTTTCTCCCATGCTCTGAGATCCACTCTTGATTTTATTTAGGGTGCTTCCAGAAAAGGTATGATATGAACATCAGCTCCATTAGCTCTCTTTGCTTTTGGTAAATCCAAATGTTTGGCACTGCAGTGCAGGCCTATAGTGGCGGTACCCGGGTGGGGACTGCAGGCTGGTAAGAGTAGGCTTTTCTGTGCAGCACTGTAACCAGCCATCATTAGCTAACAAAGTTTAGAGTATTTCCCCCCTATATCTCCCCAGAACTAAATATTTACTGGAAAAGCATGTGCGCAGAATTCTAGAGTAAACAGACCGGGAGATGTGTCTGCAGTTGAAAGGTTGGAAATTTAGAATTCACTAATTTTGTTCCTAGGTATGTGTGCAGCTTCCTGCGGGATTTCAGGAAAATCACTTACCTCTCCCAGTTCTGCTGTGGACCGGAAATGTTATTATTTATTTACCTTACACTGCACAATCATGCTGGCCTTTGCAAAGCCTTAGATGCTACAGGCTGTAAAGGAATCCTCAGGATTTCCAAAGGATCTTACAGCATGCTAAGCAAACTAAAGCACAAGAGGCCTGTCTCGAGCAGCCCAAGGTCCATTTTGCTGAAGATTTCATGCCCGCAGCCGACATCTGCCTGAGGTGGCCTGTGCGGGCCTCTCTCCGCTCCTGTGCAGCCGGCTGGGCTGCTCTGACTGTCGGTCTCCACCCCAGTCAGACATCGAATCTCTGTATCTTTCCTCCCCCTCCCGCATTTAATAGAAAACACATTCTTTTTCCTTAAGACACAAGAAGAAGAAGAAAAAGACTTAAGTGGAACAACAGAATCTATACCTATGTACAACTTGCTAAATATATAGAGCTGAACATAGCCAGCTCTGAGAGAGAGGAAAAAAGAAGTGTTTTAACAGTAAAGCAAAACCACAACTAATGACTTCAGGAGACAGGAGCTAGGTGGACAGGCAGAGCATTACATTTTAAATATATGGGCCTTGGCTTCCCCTCCCCAGTAAGTGGCCTGGCACTAATTCAAATAGGCTGGTCTGGCACGCTAGTGCCTCTGAGAGGGACCACACTGGCGGATGGAAACGACCACAAAAGCCACAGAGAAAGTGCAGGCTTCCAAAAGCAACAGGGAGGCACCCAGCCTGGCAGCACAGCCATGCCATGCCTCCCGCACTGCGGAGGAGCTGCCCCTGCCGCCTTGGTTCTCTCTCCTCCAGGTGGGATGCTCCACAGGGCCGGCTGTGGGGAGGGAGAGTGGCGAGCCTGAGGGCGGCGCAGCCCGCCTGGCCTGCCCCAGGGCAGCGCCCCCCCCCCCAGCAGAAAGCCGCCTCCCTCCTGGGTGCCAGGCTGGGAAGAGCTGAGAGTCATGTGTCCGGAATATTCCTGTGCACTAAAATGAAGGCAATAATCTTTATGGGCTGCGACTCTGGAAAATATTTTGCTATACAAACAGTTGTTTTTCATGCCACTTGAAGGCTGCCAGAGGATTTGGTACGTGGAGCTTCCTTGCTTTGCACTGCCTGAAAGTAAGGAATCCACTTCACAGGGCAGAAGACGCAGCGGGGGCTCACGCTGGCTGGCTGCCATGTCTGTCATGTATGGCGGGTCTGCACCACGCCAGCACTGCTGGCTGGAACGCTGGCATGGAATTAAAGCCTTCTCTCAATCTGCACGATGCATAATGGGGTATTCACCCACCCCAAGTTGGCTGGTGCCTGTGAAGGTTCAAGTGCCAACACCAGTTATTTTTACTTTTTTTTTTTAATGTTAAAATAAGGACAGGAATTAATTTCCAAGATTTCAGGAGACATCATCAACAAATTATTTCCAACTCCTTGAATGAATTGTAGGTCACAAGGAGTTGTCAGGATATCTTGCTCTATGAATGACAAGAAAACAACTCTAATCAAAAGTTCCTGTAAGTTGAGTAACTGCTCTTTCTTCGTTTCTTTGCATGAGAAGACCAGCAAGTGTAAGAGTAAGAATGCTAACAAGAGCCGCACCTCTGCAGTAACACTTCATTTTAGAAAATTGTACAGGCTAGGCGTCCTGAGACTCATGAGGCATGTCTGAGAAACAGAAAGGGTCTCTCTCTCTCTCTCTCTCTCTCTCTCTCT
>NDGM010272725.1:0-22813 GCA_002564305.1 Octomys mimax | reverse complement strand
GCTGCGCCAGGAGCCGGCGCCCGGCGCGCGCGGGCTGAGCGCGGCCGACGGCTGCGTGCTGGTGTGTGCCGTGTGCCGCTGCTTCCTGGGCGAGCAGTGGGCCGCCTTCGAGCGCGCGCGCACGCCCGTGGACCAGCGCGTGTACTGGCTCAAGCGGCCGCACCAGTGCCACGCGGGCGCGGGCGCGAGGGGGCGCGGGGGCTCGGGGGTCGGTGAGTGGGACGGCGGCGACGACGCAGACGACGGTCCTGTGCCCCGCGCGCCCGACGCCGAGGACGCGCGCGACTCCGAGCTGTCGGAGCTGTCAGACCCCGAGCCCCCGTCGGAACCAGAACCGGAGCCAGATCCGGATCCAGACCCAGCCTCGCGCAACGCTGCAATCAGCCCTGGTCTGGACGCGCTCCCTGTGCCAGGACCCCCACCGGGCCGGGGCTCCGAGCCCGCCGCGCGCGCGGAGACGGAAGACTCCTCGAGGCTCCGCGCGGACGTGGAATCCCAGCCTGCAGTCCGACGCCGGCGCAAGGGGTTTGGCAGGCACTGGGCTCCTGAGCCCCGGGCCAGCGTCCTGAGGGGCATCCAGGACCCTTGGCAGGGCCACCCTGCTCAAGCCGCCACTTCAGGGGGTGTGGACGGAGCTCCCTCAGGCCAAACCACTGGGCCACCAGAGAGCACTTCGGAGGACAGTGACATCAACATCACCAGTGAGGAAGAAGATTCTCAGGAGCAGCCTGCAAAGGACCCCTGTATCCCCAGAGAGAAAGACAAAGCTGGCCACATCCTACGGGCTGTCCCAGAGAGCCAGGTGGTGTCACCAGAGGGCCCCTGCTGCTACATCTGTGGGTCAGTGCTGTCACCGGCCTCCCAGCACGAGGTCCACGTGCAGAAGCAGGAGCGGCTGCCCCAAGCGCCCTTCTTTCCCTTCCTGTGGCTGCACAGCCCTCCGCCTGGCGCACAGCCCATCAACGAGGCGGGCAGCACACTCGTGTGTCCCTGCTGCTTTGCGTCCCTCCAGCAGCAGTGGCAGAGCTTCGAGCTGGCAGGGGTGCCTGTCCTGCAGCGTCTGTACGTGGTGCCCCTGAACAGCCACGCCCCCGGCATGGCCTCCAAGGGCCGGCAGCCCCCCAGGGAGGAGGGCCCTAGTGGTTTGGCCCTCCCTGAGGCCTGCTACCTGTGTGGCGAGGACTGCACCCCGGATGCCCGGGCTGTGCCCTCCCGCATCCTGAATGGCAGTACGCGTGGCACCATGCACTTTCCGTTCCTCAGCCTCCTGCCATGCCCGCCCAACGCCCGTGCCCCCAACAAGCTGTCTGAGGTCCGAAGCTGCCCCAAGTGCTTCAGCGTCTTGGAGGATGTGTGGGCCTTGTATCGGGCCTGTCAGAACCAGGAGCTCATCACCTCCGTACAGGGCTTCCTGGGCCGTTACCACCAGGCCTTCTCGGCCTCCGACCCCACCATCTGTGACCCCCCTGCCTCGGCCCCCAGTGGCCTGGCTTCTGTGTGCTACATCTGTGGGGCCGAGCTGGGCCCTGGCAGAGAATTCCAGCTCAATGTGAACCCTGCCAGCCGCCTGGGCGAGAAGGAGCCCTTCTTTCCTTTCCTTACAGTGTACCCGCCTGCCCCGCGCGCCAAGCCCGCTGATGCCACCGGCCTGGTGGCCACCTGTGTGCTCTGCTACCATGACCTGCTGGGCCAGTGGCTGCAGCACGAAGCCCAGGGTGTGCATCACACCGTCAGCGCCTGGTCCCGGCAGTACCAGGTGGACACCTTCGTGTGCTTCTTCTGCCAGCAGGAGAAGCGACGCTGCCTGGGGTTGAAGTCAGTGCGAGTGGCCCGCCTGCCCCTCTTTCTGTACACCCTGCGAGCCAGCCACAGCCTGCTGGTGGACGATGGGCGGCAGCTGATCATCGGTGCCTGCCTGGAGTGTGGGACTCTGGTGTGTGCAGGCCAAGGGCTCACTCGCACGGGGCCCATGGGGTGGAGCTCCCCGGTAGCCACAGCAAGGAAGGTAAGCAGCATATTTGTGTTCATCTTGGTTTAGAACCTTCTGAAGTGTGCATGGAGAAGGGAGAGATGGTTTTGGTTACTCTGGTTCTGTGTAGTCTGTCACAGCAGAAGGTGCCCTTCTAGGGTCCCTGGGCATGCCCTTGGGTGTGTTGACCCTGCCGACCTCAGAAGCCTGGGGCAGGGGTTCAGCAGCACAGGGCCCAGGAGTGCTGTGGAGGAAGATTAGTGCACGGTGGGAGCGGGAGGCTGTGTGCTGGAACTGGGCATGTTGGTCGTGGAATCCATCAAACAGGAAGTTGGGAGTATGGTGGCTGTCACCCGCCCAATAACACTGGCAATTGATGCCGTGATGCAGGCTGCTGAGAGGTCTCTCCGAGCCCCTCTCTCTTGGCTGCTCACTGAGCTCTTCCAGAGTTTTCTACCCAAGTTCATGCTTCTCATTTGAGACTTTCTGGGGCTTAACAGCAGATGGCAACAGATTTCCAGACGTGGGGGCGTGGGATGTGGGGGCGTAGGACTTGGAGACAGGGGCCTCACAGACGTCCCCGGCAGCAGCAGGAAGTCCTTCTGTGTAAGTCAGCTGTGCCTGTGGGGTGGTGGGTCCCAGTCGCCTTCCAAGGTGCTGCCTTCCTGGAGGTGCCCTGGATTCAGAGACTGGGGTCTGGCTTTACCCAGGGGGCAGCCCCCAAGGAGCAGGGACACAGATGGACACGGCAGCCCCTCCCCTACCTGATCTCCACCCACACAGTGGGCCATGTGGCTTGCAGAGGCCTGTAATTAGTGGTAACTGCCGGCCACAGGCCGCAGAGGGACACAGGCTGAGGACAGAGTCCCTGTCCTGTTCAGGACCGCGCGTCTGTTGGTGCATACACGTCTTGTGCTGCCTTTCATCTGTGGTGTGTGGCCATCTAGCTCACTGTTGCTGCTGAGAATCAGAAGACCATGGTCCCCAGAAAGGCTGGCGCTGTGCCAGGATTGGATCATAGGCCCTGCAGCAGGGCCCATCCTGGGTCTAACTGCCCTCTCCCATGGCCAAGCCACCAGCTGTCAGACTGCTTGGCTACTATCGGGAACCTGTCCGCTTCCTTGGCTGGGAGCTGAAAATACACCCCCACTTGGATGGGACGTGGCAGTTAGGACTGGGAACATGTCCGTGCCCCCAGGTCAAGCACTTTCTGCAGAGTGGAACCTTCATGATGTCACTGCATGTCAGAGCATGTTCACCTAATTTGTGGTGGTTCTCACTGTGTGTCTGGGTATGGGGACAGCATTGTGTGGTGGTCGGGGCTTCAGGGATGTGAGGTGTTCCATGAGTGCCAGGCAGTAGACATGTCTTCCTGGGTTTGCTCGTGTGCTGGGGCCAGTGAGATGCAGGCTGTGACCTTCACTGAGAGGACATGGCGGGGACAGAGAACCTTGCTGGCTCAGGTGTGGGGGCTGAAACATGCAGGCTGGTGTCTACTCTCAGGGGAAGCTCGAGGGACTTTGGACTAGTGCCATTCTTAAAGCAAATCTTCCCAGGTGTTCCTTCTTGTGTCCTCTGAGCCTTCTTACTCCCATTCCGTAGATGAGCACCTCAAGACTCAGAAGCCAGGTGGCCCTGGGGAGCAGCAGGTAACATAAGTGGGTCTTGAGCCTGGGTCTTCTGCCCCACGCTATCTCAGCTGAACTGTGGGGAACATAGAGATAGATTGAGGTGCTGAAGTGTAGTGCGCCTGCGGGGATGCTGTGAACGCTGTGTGCAGGAGCTGTCTGGCGTATGGGGATGGAAACATGTGGCCAGGGGATGGGAGGTGGAGGCCCGTGCCGCTGCCAGCTTCCCAGTGTGGGCTCTAGTATCCTGAGTTCTTACCCAGTTTCCTTTGCCAGCTGCCCATGCTACCTCCCTTGACTCCTTAGCTGCTCCCTGTTAAGGGCTTGCTTCCCAGTAGTTGGTGTTGAGAAGGGACAGCAGAGTAGGTGGGGATAGCATCTGCCAGGGGTCTCTGTGGCCCCCTTCATGCTCACTGGACTGGTCTGGTAGGGTCTGGCTGGGGAGGGAGGGCACCCGGAAGATCTGTGAAGCCTGGAAGACCCCAGGTGCACTGCAGGAAGACCAGTTTGAGTTGTTTCCTGCCCAGAGCCAGCTGTGTGGCCTCAGCTTGGCGCCTGCCCTCCCTTTGCCTGTGTTGGGAAGGCCCCCGTTTTCGCTGATCACACCACAACTCGGCCATGTGGAGCATGGGACCCCGTTCCTGTCATGTGGGTGAGAGAGGAGTCTAGAGAAGTCAAACACCTTGCCAAGGTCACTCCACAGTGGCAGTAGGACTGGCCTTGGGCCAGGAGTCTGGCTCAAGGTCCGCGCCCTGTGTCATCCTGCTGCTTTGCCCCTCTGAGCCACAGGGTCAAGGTGGCCATGTCTGGAGCCAGCTCTAGCCCCTCCAGGAGGTGGCCTCAGGCAGCTCAGTGCCCAAGCACACCTGGTCAAGCCTGGCATGGTGTCTGGGCCCAGAGGAGGTATCAGCGGGGCCACCTCCTTGCCCATGCACAGGGACATCAAGGTCTGCAGTGCCGGCTGTTACTGCTGCCTGTTCCCCCTGCTTCCTGGCTCCTTGCGCCCATGTAGCAACCCCTCTGCAGCCTGTATCCCAAGGGGCTGCCCTGGGGAGCCAGAACTGGCAGTGGGTGGGCACTGATATGCTCCTTTTGGGCTATAGCACCGCTGAGGGAGGTCTGTGCTGCCCGTGAGGCACTGGGAGCCATTGGGCACACGGGTAGACGACTTTCCCAGTGTGGACTGTCCCAATCCTGGAGGTGATGGGGATAGCCAGGAAGGAGGAAGAGAAGACAGGGAGGTACCCATGACTCAGCCTTCCCCGGCCCAGGTGGGAGGAGGGTGGGGTGGGATCTCCCAGGGAGGGAGGTAAGCCCCACTGTGGCATCTCTGGGGGTGTGGAGCTTCAGGGAACCTCTGGAGCCCAGGTCCTGCTTCCCCGGTGGGCTGGGTCCTACTGGGGGCAGGACACCTCTGGCCTTCAGCAGGAGCCTTTCAGTACTGTTTTCATGTTCCCTGTCAGCCTGTGGAGGATGCTCTTGGGGTGTTGTGGGAGGAGCCCCACTGGTGTGTGATCTGCACCCTGTGTTGCTGTCTCCTGAAGGAAGGGATGAGGTCAGTGGCCACAGAAGTGGCACCTGCTGGTGGATCTGGGATGAGACTTTCGAAGTCGTCTGGGGCTGCAGGGAGTGATCTCTGATTCCTGGGCTCCTCTGTGTGACAGGACACTGTGAGACTCTGCCCCTGTGGTGATGTGGTTAGGACAGAGAGACTCACAGCATGGTTCTCCAGGGCTTTGGAGCCTGGACACCGCACCTCCTGATGGTGTAGAGAAACATAGTGGAGAGGCTGTGCCCTGCCAGAGGCCCCTGGGCCCGCCCCTGCCTACAGAGTCCACAGGAGGCGGGGCTCGGAGCACGCAGCATCCAGGCCAGTGTGGGACCCAGCCTGTGAAGGTCTGCACCAGGTCAGGTCCCGTTCTACAGGGAGCCCCAGGAGGGTGGGAAAGGGCAGCCAGCTGTGTGTAGGCTCCTGCACCCTGTGCGTGGGGCTGGAACCTGTGGGATCCAGTGGTCCTCTGCAGCAGGACAAGGAGGCCTGTGGGGCAGGCAGGGCTCTCCTACTGGGGTTGGAATCCTGGATGTCCATGGGAACCAGCCCCATTCAGTGATGCGATGGAAAGCTGGTGTGGTGGCAGATGCCTGCAGTGCCAGCACTGTAGGAGGCTGAGGCGGGAGGAAGCAAGTTCCAGCCAGTTGGTCTGATGGAAGTCAGTAGAGCAGCTGAGGGCGTTGGACTGAACCCTGGGCTCTGAGGGGTGCGGGCGGGGCTTGGGGTATGGGGAGGGCCGAGGGCACAGCAGAGCCTGGTCGGTGTGTGGGCTGGGCCACAAATGTTTGGGCTGACAAAATGTTTTCGTGAAGTGAAGACAATTCACACCCCGGGAGGAGCGTTCTTCGGTGCGTGCAGCATGAAGCTGATGCTAGGTTGTGGGGCCATGGCAGCTGCCTCTGAACAGTCTCATCTCCTGGGGGAATCTGAGGCCCGGCATCGGTCCCCCGCCCCCCGCCTGTAGCTGTGGAGCATTGCAGGCTGGACTGGTGACCTGGGGGAGGACGCAAACGTATCGAACACCCTTGCTGTAGGCTCCAGGCCCTGAATGAGTGGAGCCAGTGTCCAGGCTGGGGTTGGCAGGTGGCAGGCATGTGCGCCACGTGTCCCCAGACCCCGTGTGTGTGCTCCCCTGGCCCTGGGTCATGGTGAACTGACCTTCTGTCTCCTGGGAGACCCTACGGTGCCTTTGCAGTGACTGGGCCGAGTCCTTTCTCCGGGCCTGATGGGGCCCTGGGGCAGGCACAGGGTACCACCAAGCTGTCTGCTGCAGGTGCTTCTTGCCTCTGTCACTTTGGCAGTGGGAAGTGGCTGGCCTATGGCTGCTGGGTGGCAGCCAGGCGCCCTGGGTTGTGGGCCTACAGGCGTCATGGGTCCTTCCTAATTGGGCCCCTCAACGTTTGGTCACCAGAGTTGGCTGCTGGGCCAAGCTGGGCTTTGGGGGCAGGAGCAGGCCCTCCTCTACAGAGCAGACCCCCTTCCCCACAGCCAGCTGCCCTAGACAACAGGGACAGCCAACATCTTGGCTGTGTACTGATTAAGCACTTCTCGCCTTATTCACCTGACTCACCACCTTTTCTGGGGAGACATGCACTCCTGGACACCCCTGATCTGGGTGGGGAAACCGAGGCTGCAGGACCCGGTATGATGGGCTGTGCTGGTGGTAGCTGGTGGGCGTGGCTGGGAGTGTTCTGAGGCCAGCCTTCACCACCCACACTCTTCCAAGTCCCTGTACATGGACAGTTCCTGGGCGAGAGCCTGGTGAGGTTCAGGACTCAGCATGGATGACTGAGGCCGTGGGGCAAGGAGGGGGTGCTGGGGCTCCAGACCCCAACCCAGGGCCACCTGCTGCCCTGCTGCTGCCCATGCTCACACCTGGCCAGGTCACTGACTATGGGGAGGCTGGGCCTGCTCACCAGGGGCAGCACTGGGGGATCTGAGCCTCTGTTACCTGTCCTTGTACCCCAGTGCTCATCATAGACATAGGGGCCTCTGGAGGCTTGGAGGACATGTGGCTTGTGATGGAAGCCCAGGTGGCTGCAGCTGGCCACCTGTCTCAGTCTGCGGGAGTGGCAGTATGCATGGGACTCAGAGCTTGGCAGGTAGAGCTGTGATGCTTAATCACTGTGGCTAGTGTCACCTCAATTCCTCGCAGTCTTCCTGTCCTCGGTGCTGTTGCCCTGGGAGCTGTTACAGGGACCTCACAGGCACAGCAGCTGGCCCCCCGCAGTGAACAGCAGCAGCTAGAGGGACTGCCATTAGGATTGGGACACTGGGAGCCAGTTTTGGGGGTCACACAGATCACCCATTCTCACCCTATGCCCTCAGCAGTCATGGAGCCACTTACAATGTGTGCTCTTTTGGGGGGAAGGTGCAACCCCAACACCCAACCGGTGACGGCCCCCCTTTCCTGCAGGACTCGGAGCTCTATGCTCTGTGCCTTCGCTGCTCCTCCAGCTCCATCCCAGGCCCTTGCCCTTGCACAGTGGTGGCACAGGCCCTTGGAGGTGTGGCTTTGTGTATTACCCCCATGTCACCAGCCCCAGCAGAACATGGCAAGGCTGGCATGGTAACCCAGGGACCTAGGGTCATTGGCCAGCTGGGGGTATTGTCCCTGGGAGCCTTGGCCACCAGAATGACGTCTTGGTAAAAAATAGCCTGTGATGGGATAGGTCAATAAAAAATGGTGTACAGCGCTGCCTCTTTAAATCTATGCCAAGTGACAGTCAGTGCTAGAGCCACAAGGACCAAAGGAGGCACATTTAAAAGCCTGCACCAAGCCGGGGTGTGGTGACATGGAGCCTGTAACCCGAGCGCTGTGGAGGCTGAGGCAGGAGGAGCAGAAGTTTGAGTGCTGCCTGGGTAACTCAGTGAGCTAATGCCACTCTGTCTTAGAATCCGGAAGGGCTGGGATGTAGCTCAGTGCAGAGGCCCGAGGGTACCCTCCCTTCCTCTCCCAGGAGAAGGGGAGAGAAGTCTCCTTGGCCAATGGGAAGTGTGTCTAGATGTGCCGCGGGAGCGTTCCCACGACAGCTGTTCTGCTGTCCCAGCCATGAGTGGGGTACCTCATCATCTTGTGCCCTTGTTGTCCCAAGGTCCCTATGTGCTGCAGCGGTGGCCTCTTTCATTCTGACATTGGTAATTGGTGCTTTCTTATCGATTGGTCTAGGTACAGGTTTACCGATCGTATTGATCTCCGGCAGGTGGTCTTTCAGGAGTCCTGCCTCGCTGGAGGCTTCGAGCAGGCTGGTCTGCAAGGATGGGATCTTCAGCCCCTGGCCGGCGCCCTGCACTTCAGGGCTGGCCTCCCTCCCTCCCATGGCAGGCAACGAGGTCATGGCTTGTAGAGCCAGGGGCAGTCAAGGTGAAGTCAAGGTCGCGTGTCCTGCTGGGGGGCATTTCTTTTTCCAAACAGCTGAGAGAAAAATGTCGAGCTTCAGTGCTCTTCAATGCAGAGCAAGCGCCGCTGTTTCTCCAGCACCACCCGTGGGGGGGCTGCGGCTCTGCCGCTGGGAACACACAGTATGTCTGACTGTCCCCGCGCCCGACACACACTGGGCATGCTTCATCCAGGCTTGATGGAAACCCCTTGCCCAGCTCCTTTCCCTTTGTGTTGCCTTGGCGACGGGCCCCTCTCTGTAGCGCACAGAGCAGCATGGCCTGGAGCCCAGGAGGGGACTTGGAGCAGGACAGCCGCCCCCAGCGCAGAGCCCGTTCGAGGTAGAGCAGAGGCTGAGCCCGCGCGTCTGCTGGCCAGCCAAGGCCAGCCCTGCTGCCAGGCCTGTGGGGTCCTCACCTGGAGCACGTGGGGGCTCCCCCGGGTGAGGCTGCAGTCAGCTGCGTCCTTGTCCTGCCAGCTTGCCAGAGAGTGGACACGTTCTTCTGTTTCCTTCTTTAAAAAAGAATCATTGAGCTGAGGGTGTGCCTCAGTGGGGTGAAAAAGTTACTCATGTGTCAGGAGGGTGACCGAGGAGTGATGCTGGGGAGTGGGCAGGAGGCACAGCGCGCCCTGTGACGTTTTAAAAAGATTTTAATCTGTTTTGTTATTTCTCGAGATGGGGTCCTGCTGCGTCTCCCAAGCTGATCTCTTAACTGTGACCCTCCTGCTGCAGTTTCCAGAGTAACTGCACTCACAGGCGCGCACCGCCACCCTGGGCAGGCGTTTCTTGTACAAAGAGGATGCGTAGTGGTTTTCAGTACACTTACAGTTATCTTCGCGCCAGCACCGTCTCATTTTAGAGTGGTTTTTATCACCTCTAAGAGAAACCTCATTCTCCCCTCCCCTGGGTCCCTGGAGACTACTAATCTACTTTCTGTCTCTGTGGATTTGCCTCATGTGGACATTAAACATACACGTAATAGTGCTGTTCATGATTCTGGCTGGCGGGCTTCTTTCCCCGAGCATCCTGGTGTCAGGGCTTGTCTGCACTGGCGAGTGTCAGCACCGCACACCTGTTCAGTGCTGAGTGGCGTTCCGCCTTGTGGAGGCCCTGGTGTGTCCCTCTGCTCCTCAGTAGGTGGGTCCTTGGACCTTTCCAGTTCTGGCTGTGATGGATACGTGCTGTGCGTCTTGGTCTTGTATAGGCTTTTGTGTGGACGTGTGTCTTCTCTGGGGCGTGAGCGTAGGGTGCTTTCCAGGCCTGGCCCCCTTTGTGACCACCTCACTGGCTGCTTTCTGAAGCAGCCAACCCTGTGTTCCTGCCCGAGCAGCAGGCTGGCAGTGCCAAGTTTATCTGCAGAAGTGGACAGTGTGTCACAGGCTGCCTGGGCATCAGCTTTCCCCGGAGCTTGCTGTTTGTATCGTGAAACTGTCCGGTCCCTCTGATGCCAGGGCTTGGAGTGCGGGCCTGCACGTGTGCACATCTTCACGTGTGCCTCTGTGTGTCTGCAGGTGTGCATACAGCCTGTACACATGGCGCGAGGTGCAGGAGGAAGCACCCTGGGCTGGTGAGCAACTCGCTGCACCTGGACCCCTGCTCTTGTCCCTGAGGGGCTCAGGGCAATGCCAGGTCCACGCCTTGCTGCTGTCCCTGGCTCTGTGCTGTCTGCCCCGTGGCCTCTGCCGCAGCCATGAGCTGAACCCCGGGCAGCCCAGAATCCTAAATGCCAGTTCTCCATTCACCAAGGAGAAACTGAGATATAGAGATGCCCGTGGACTTCCAGGCATCTGTTGGAGGGCCGAGGTGGGCTGGGGCTGCTTCTCCCAGATCCACTGTGGCAGCATCCACAAGGGACTCTTTTTCCGACCAGGGGAAGGACAGAATGCTGCTGGCTGCGTGGGGATCCAGACTCAGGATCAGTGTTTTCTGGGAGGCTCCTGAGCTGTGCTGACTGCAGAGCTGGGGTGACGTCAGATACCTGACAGCCCCATGTGCGTGCTGAGAGTGCAGGTGGACAAACAGGTCAGTGAGAGAGAGCTACACAGAACCTTCTGCAGCAGGACTTACCAGTGCCTTTAAATTGGTGGTGTTGGGGCCGGTGAGATAACTCATTAGAATAAGGGCTTGCCTGGCAAGCTCAAGGGCCTGAGTTCAGTCCCCAGTTCCGCTAAAAAAAATTAAAAAATAGATAAATTGGTGGTGTTCACCATTACCCTGGAAGTTGGGGTGAGCTTGCTCTCTGCAATATTTCAGGGAGTGCTTGGGAAGCTATTTCTTCCAGTGTAAGTGTGGGGTTCCCCTGAGGTCTGTTCTGAGAGGAGGCAGGTGTGGTGGTATCGCTGGGGCTGGTGCCAGATGGGAGGTCCAGGGCCCATGCTGCCATCTGGTCCCGGCGGTGTGTGCACCTAGGTGCGGAGTGGATGGTGGTAGGGTGCAAGCTGAGCTCTTGGCTGGTAAGATGTTTTTAACCCTCTGCTCCGAGCGCTACAAAGCTGTTCTGTGTTTGGGGCAAACAAAATTGGTTTTAAATCAGGTGGACATTGTAGTGTGGTGTGGCAGGGCGGGGAGGACAGCAGGGAGTGGCCTGGCATGCCCAATGCCCAGAGGTTGGGTCACTTGCCCCAGCCACACAGGGATGGGCGGCACCCTGAATTTATGTCTGTGCGTGTGAGTGTGTCCTCCACAGTCATGCTGACAGGAGCCCTGTGCCTCTCTGGGGAGGGGACCACAGGAGGTGTCAGGGCTCTGCGGCCGCAGCTGTGGTGGCCTTGCCAGCTCCCCAGAGCCCTGGTCGATACTCTGGGGCTGGATCTGTTCAGGTTGGCTCCGCAGTGCTGAGGCAGCACTGCCTGCAGCTCCCAGGGGCCGGCAGCATCTGTCCTGCTTCTGCTTAGCTCGGGATGTTCCTAGCTGCCCGGCCCCTGTGGCCTCAGCCTGGCAGGCAGAGCTGCCAGATGAATTAGGAAAGGTTTTGAGAACTTTGGGAGTGGAGGTCATGGGTTGGGGTGAAGGGTCGGAAGTCTGCCCAGGATGTCTCCACGGAAGGAAGCCAAGGACCCTCTCATAGTGCGTGCGTGACCTCAGCCTCAGGGACGCAGGAGTCAGGGGCCTTGCCTGGGTTTGGTAAATATTTGCTCCCGAGGGAGCTCTTGAGTGTGTGGGATTCCTCTGCATTTAGGAAGAAGGGGACCCCACCCTGTGTGGCCTCCCTGTGTGCCGGGGCGCCGGGAGAGCTTTCTGGACTCCATCCCGGGCGTCTTGCAAGCTGCTCCCTGACGGATGGCACAGACCTGCTCCTCCTTGGTTGCTGGCGCCTGGCCTGGCCAGCCCTGGCACAGGACAAGAATGAGCCTGGTGACGTGTGGTCATCGGCACGACTCCCAGCGCCTGGAGGGAGTCCCGAGGCCTCGTTTAGCTGGGGTGGGGCCTGCAGGAATTTGCATTCCCTCGTTCAGAAGCTAAATGGGTCTTTCATTAAGATCAGCAAAATCCATTTTTAACTGAATTTGAAGGTCACCTGGCTTGGGTTCTCCTGGGCTGTGTAGTTTGGGAAGGCTGGCCTGTGCTGGGCCTCACTGGCAGAGTCCGGAGACCCCCATCCAGGCCCCAACACCCATAGTGACATGGGCCACCCTGCCCCTGCTCAGAGTCACCTGGCAGCAAGTGCCTGCACCCCTCTGCCTTAGTCTCCTCTTTGGCAAAGGGGGCGGTTCTAAGGCTCCTGAGGTCCCTGCCCACTACAGGCAGCTGAGAACTTGAGGTCAGGCTGGGCGGGGCTGCACTGGCACCTGGGTCTTGATGGTCTCCCTGAGCTGCCAGATCCCTGCCCACTGGGGTGGGGGTGGGGCTGTGTTGGCAACAGAGCGCCACATGGGTAGGGGAACCACAAGGGGTCTGAGGCCCTGCCCCAGCCCTCACAGCCTTCCTGTCCCGCAGGTGGCCCACAGGGCTCACGAAGCAAGGAACCCCTTGGGCCTGGTTGTAGGACCAGGGTCCCCTCTTCTGGAGGGCAAGTGGAGGGCACGCACCAGCTCTCTACCCCTTCGGCTTCATCTGGGAAGGCCCCAGGAGGACTGCCGTCCCTGGGAGAGTTGGGGTGGGGATGGGAGGTGGCTGGGACTCTGGGTGGGGCTTGGAGCCTCCTGTGGGTTACTCCTGCCTTGGACATGCTGCGGTTCCCATCATGCTACTCGCCATGCCCGTTATCCCAGCCATCGGCAGGGCCCGTGGTGTCGTCGGTGGGCCTTGCCCTGCACCCTGGGCCCAGGGTTGATGCATCAGACAGTGCCCATTGGGAGCTCGGGGCCCTTGAGTCTTCCTGGGGGCCCCTGGAACAGTGAAGGGACACAGGGCAGCTCTGGGCCTCTCACAGAAGCTCTGTGGAGGGAGGCAGACATTTTTATTTTGAGTCATAAACACCCTCTCCAAGGATACAGATCTTGTGTGTGTTCTCCGAGGCCATTGGCTGGCTGGCTGGGGGCACGTGTCTCTGCACATCCCCTTCTTCCTCCCTGCCAGAGCCCAGGCAGGACCTTAGGGTTCTCCCTCCACTTTTTCTTTACTTTTTTGTGTGGCAGCTCAGCCTACCCTGGGGCAGGGCTGGCGCAGCATTTGGTGCCAGGGATCGCACTGAGGTCCCTGCACGCTTGCCTAAGCTTGCCTAAGCAGGCGCTTTGGACTTCTGAGCTATCGTGCCGTGCTGTTCCCTTCACCTTTTTTTCCTCTGAGTTTAGGGGCCAAGGTTCCTAAGAAGATGGTTTTGAGTAGGATGTGGCAGAAGCTTGGGGAGCTGGTACAGCCTCACAGCTGGGTGGCCTGCATGACATCAGGAGCCTGGAGCCTGAGATTAAAGAGCAGCCCAGGGTCCCTGCCTAGCAGGATGGCGGGGACAGGACTGCAGGCCCAGTGCAGGCTCTCGACCACACACCCCAGCTCTCTCTGCAGCTGCTTCTTCGCTTTCTGCCCTCAGTAAAAATAGCTGGGCTGTTCCCTGCCTCCTGTCCTATCTCCCATCTCCCCTGCATAGTGGCTGTCTGGGAACAGCGCCCTGATACCTTGTCACTCTTCTCCCCCCGGTGCTGTTGCTACCATGCAGGTTTCTGCTCCCAGGGGCACTTTCCATGTCCCAGTCCGCTCACGGCCCCGCCAACCCCTATCACCACCGATGTTGGCCTGAGGGCTGTGGTCTCACTGTCCCCCCGACTGCCCATTGAGGAATGAGGTCACCCAACCTTCTGAGGTCTCACGGCTGCTGATGGTGGTGGGGGCAGGACCCTCCTGCAGCCTGGTGTGCAAGGTCTGACCTCTGTGGGCGCAGCTGTGGCTGGGTGTGGCTGGTGCCTGCACTTGCCCAGCATGTCTGGGGGCCTGCAGACCGCGTGCCCTGATGCTGAGGCCCAGATGGGAAGTTGGGCCGAGAGTTGTCCTTCTTTGTCCTGCTCCCTTCTTGTTCTCGTGCTGGGCCTGGAACCAGGACCTCTTCTGTGCTAGGCAAGTACCAGCCTCTGAGCCACACTTCCCAGGCCTCTTTATTTGGGGACATGGTCTTTCTCTGTCTCTGGACTGGTCAGGCTTGTGCTCCTCCTGCCTCAGCCTCCTAGATATTGAGAGTGTATGCTGCCATGCTGTGGGGGTTCTCACTTTACTTGTATAACAGGGAGATATCTTGGGGGCTGGTGTGTCTCTCTGACCTCAGTTTTCATTGTGATAAAACATGCACAGTGTAAAATCAGCCGCTTCAGCGGCTCCCAAGTGTGCGAGGCCCAGGTGTGCGAGGCCCAAGTGTGCGAGGCTACAAGGACAGCCTTACTTGGTCCAGCTATGGCTCCTCTCATTTTCTCCATTTAAAACTGTCCCCAGGAAGCATGGCCTCCCCGCCTCCCAGCCCCCTGGGTTGTGCTGGGCCCCTGGGCCCCAGGTGCCACTCAGCTGTGAGGGGTCGGGCAGCTGCGCTGCTGCGAGCATGCAGGCCCTGGCTCCCAAGCCTGCACTCTGGGTCCCTGCGTGAGATGGATGGGAGGCCGCACCTCCACCTGCGTCCAGTCCAATGCTCCAATGATTCGCCGAAAGTCGCTGTTCCAGTCTTCAGAGCTTTTCGGGTGTCAGAACGGCAGAGCAGGAAGAACCTCAGAAGGAGCCTCTGACAGCATCTCCGCTGCTGTGTGTGGATGACAGAGGCTTTTGCTTTCTACTCTGCAAGGCTGAAGCAGGAGGACTTCAAGTGAGAGCCCACCCTGGGTTAGTGACTTAGTGAGACCCTTTCTTAAAAATAAAGATAGAACCAAAAATCCACAAAGATTGCAGTTCAGCATGAACGTTCTGTGCTAAATTCACAGTGGTTTTTTTTTTTTAAAGGCTTCATAAATAAACGTTCCGGGAGATTTTTAAAAAGTGAGCTATGGGCAAGGAATGACACGGGTAAGCAGAGTCCAGAGGGGGACATGGGGCCTTACCATGCCACGCCGGGCAGTGGGGGAGACCGGGGTGCAGACCCGGCCCAGCCTGGGGCACAGGGGACAGCTGGCCATGGGGCTGTCTCTGGGCTCTGTGTCTCATCCTGGGAGCAGAGCACCTGGAGGCCCCACCCACTGCCCCTCTTTCTGGAGCCAGGAGAGGCCCTGTGGGCTCCCCAGAGCCTTGCAGGCAGGTAGCGCAGGGGCGCTGGGGGCTGTGGGGGGTTGGCCCTGCGTGAGGGTGTGTGGATGGGACTGCAGGGCTCATGGAGCAGGGCCCAGTCTAGAGCAGGGCAGCTGTTGTCGTTGTCACAGTGCCAGGGCCACCAGTATGCACTGTGGGTCCCTTTGTTCCTCAGGAAAGACTCACCCATACAGGAGAGGCCCTGGGACGCAGGAAGGGCCCTGGGACGCAGGAGGGGCCCTGGGACGCAGGAGGGGCCCTGGGACGCAGGAAGGGCCCTGGGATGCAGGAGAGCCCTGGGGTGCAGTAGGCTTTGCTGTTGCGGGCACACGCCATGCAGGCTGCTTGGAGACTCAGCTTGGAGCCTGCGGAAGTCACAGCCAGTCCCATCTGTCCTGCTGGTGCCCTCTGCCTCATCCAGGCATGGCCCAGCAGGCCCTGCGCTACCCCAGCAACAGGCGCCCGCACTCCTTCAGCTCCTCCTGCCAGCCCAGAGCCCCACATGTCCTGGGCTGGGGCTGGGTTTCCCCAACACAGGCTCCTTTGGCCTGGGCCTCCCACAGCGCTCCTGAGGAGCCTGTTGTGGGGGTCAGGCTGGGCTGTGCATTCCCTCCAGGCCACTGGCCTTGATGGCCACCAGATGGAGGCCCTGGGCCCAGCTCTTGCAGGACGAGTGCCGGCACAGCACCCGCGTGGCACCCACACGGCACTCCCAAAGGCAATCTGTGGCTGCAGTGGCTGGCGCATGGCCCACATGTGCAGGTGGCAGGTGTGGGTGCCCAGGCTGAGATGATGCCCAGGCTGAGATAGAGTGCAGGCTGCACCCAGGGAGCTTCCGGGGGAGCGGGGCATGGTGGCCACACAGAGGACCCTGCCCTTCTCTGCCAGCCCCTGGTAGCCCCCTTGTGATTGTGGAATGGCACAGGCCAAGGCAGAGGTGGGTGCAGGAGCCACTGCCTCCCAGCTGAGGCTGCTGGCCAGCTTGGTGTCTGCAGTAGGGACCCTGAGAACAGCGGTGACTGCTGGGAAGTCACAGTGCCATCCAGCCGCATGCGGTGGGCCATGCTCTCTCTGTCTACAGAGTCCAGCCTGCTCCACGTGGCTCTCAGGAGCTCTTGGCCCTCATAGAAGCTGCCTCCCAAGCCTGCGCCTGCCGTCTGCTCTCTGTCCTCAGCTCTTTCTGCTCCGAGTCTCTGTTGTGACATGGCGCCACACAGGCCTCTGCATGGAGCCCTCTGCCAGTGAGTCCATGCTAGGATGGATGTCTCACATGCACTTAGGGCTGCACAGAGGTGCTCGTCCTGCCCTCATAGCTCAGTCCCAGGACACCGGGGTCATTCTGTCCCCCAGCTGCTGCTGCCGCTGCTGCTACTGCACTGAGTGCTGTCTGTACTCCTGGTGGCCGCACCCCACGTGGTCCGTGGCTTCCCTCCACATCCACACCACACTGTCTTGAAGCTGGCCACCAGCATCGTTAGCCAGGCCTATGGGTGTGGACCCCAAAGCCCACAGAGGCCTCTCTCCTCCCGGGTGTCCCACTGGGCCTCCAGAGCTGAGGACTCCCAGGAGCAGGGCTTTTGAGGGCCTCGCGAGCCAGGCCTGCAGACCACACGCTGGAGAGGACCCTGCACCCCCTGCTCACTGCTTCGCTCATTCGCGTCTAGTGGAGTGTGACTGTACAGGACAAAGGCAGCATGCCTGCCCATGGAGCTGGCCTGCTGTAGGAGCAGGGAACACATGCTGGGGACCACCAGGTCACACAGGCAGGTGACATCAGCGTGCTGCTGGGCCAGGGCTCAGCAGGAGCACGGGTCTGGGAGAAGTAGCCTTTGACCTCCTTTGGGAGCCTCAGGAGGGTTCTGCAGGAACGTGGACCGCAGATCTAAGCGGGGTGCAGGTGGCCTAAGCGGGGTGCAGGTGGCCTAAGCGGGGTGCAGGTGGCCTGGGCGGCCAGGGAAGAGCCAGGAGCTGGAGGTAACTGCAGAGGCCCAGAGCCGGGCAAGGGAGGGGCTGCGGCGGCGGTGGTGGTCCAGACAGGGCCAGGCTGAGGGCTACTTCTGGAGTGTCCTGGCCAGCCTCTGGCTTGCGAGGGACCCTAAGGACTTGGAGGGGGGACTGACATGAAGCTAGAGGGTGCTAAGCCTGATTCACAGCAGCAGCTGAAGGGCAGCCAGGACGGGGCTTCTCCCATACTCCTGGGTTGGCATTGACTCTCGTGTGGCTGGATGGGGCCTCAACAGGCCTGGGTGTCCCCTCTCAGGGGCCCCAGGCAGGGTGCAGGGGCCTAGCAAGCACTCCCTCCTTCCTGCTGCAGCCCCTAGCCTCGGGAGAGGAGCCACATGGCTGCCAGGACAGGGGCTGGCCTCCTGCCTGCTGCGCCCCAGGCCGCCCAGCTCAGCAGTGGGTTCCCAGCTCAGGGAGGTGGCCCGCAGCTTCGCCAGACGTGGGGCTGTTTACAGCCCCGTCGGCCTTGCTGGGCTGTGTTTATGCTCCACTTGGCTTGGCTGCTGACAAGCCTGAGGGTGCCTGGCGGGGGACAGGTCTGGTACAGCGCAAGGATGGGCCAAGCCAGTCCCTGGGTGCTGCCCCCAAAACCCTGCTTGCCTCCTGGCCAGTAGCCCTGTGTCCTGGGATCGGAGTCCCACTGTCATTCTGGGCCCCGCCCCCGCAAGCAGCCTGGTCACCCGGATGTGCCGGCCTTTGATGCCACACGAGTACCCTGTGTGCTTGCAGCTGTCAGCTGTTGGGAGGAGAGGTGGGGAGTAGGCATCCCTGGTTCCTTTGTGGAGGGTTCCACCCTGGCCCAGCCGGTCACAGTACCTGGCACCACCCGCAGGGTGACCCCAGGGAATCCACCATTCCTCCAGGCCTTTTTTTCTCACTGTAAAACAGGTTTGCGGCTCTCATCACTGACGAGGTGGCCTCAGCAGGGCGATCACATAGTCATTCAAATATCTACCAGGTCTTTGTGTTGGGTGCAGGGCTGTGGAGACAACATGGGCATTTTGGGGGTTGGGGTCTGAAGGAAGCCAGCTATAGGAGGACAGGGCCCTGGCTGCCCAGGTTCAGTCTGGGGAGTGGAGCTGTGCCATCATCGTGTGGAATAGGAGCTGGCTGACCTGGTCCTCACTCAGGGACCCATCCAGGTGACCCAGGGAGGTGTCTAAGGGGAGATAGGGCCCTAGGTGCCAGGACCAGGGTGCAGTGCTGCTTGTGTCCATGTCCTCTGTACGTTTCCTCCTGCCTCAGTCTCCCTAGGGTCCGGCCCGTGGCCTCCTGCTTCAGTCTCCCTGGAGTCCGGCACGTGGCCTCCTGCCTCAGTCTCCCTGGGGTCCGGCCTATGGTGACTGTTTTCTACCAGGTGTGGGTTCTCAAGCTCAGATGGAGGGGGCCATGTGTCAGGGCAGCCACCCCAAGTCCCAGCAGGTACTTTTGCTGGGTGCCTCCCTGACCCCCCAGATGCTGGTTCTGTGGCTGTCCCCACAGCCCCAGCCCTCTAAAGTGACCATGGGGAGCGTTGGGGCCTCCAGCCCAGGAAGGACCAGACTGGGAATGCTTCGGCCTTGTGGCCTCCCAGTCCTGTCCTCCTTCGTATTCTCTTTTCTGTCCTTGCCTGCTAGGCAGTGGTCATGGTGGTCAGGCATGGGTGTGTCACGCCCACAGCCAGGTCGGGCCCTTTTGCAGAGCCAGGCTTCCGCCGGGGCCTGCTGGGCTGCACTCAGGTTGGCTCACTGTGAGGCATGCATGTGGCACCTGCTTTACAGATGGGTAAACTGAGGCACAGGGGCTTGGGGACCTGCACGAGGCTGCAGAGCTGTGAAGGCCATACCAGGACTCGAACCCAGGCAGTGGTGTCCTTGTCCTTGTCCTAGAGCTGCTGTCCCAGTTCTCTGCTCATAGCTGAACAGCTCTGTGCAGTCCCCAGGCTGTGCCCACGCTGCCCAGCCTGTCTGGCCTGTGCCTGCAGCCCTGAACTGGCAGCAACTGCTTGGTCCCTGCATGTGACCTCACAGCCAGCCTGTGAGCCCGGATGTCAGAATTGCAGCAGGGCAGGCTGAGGGACCACCGCAAGGGGCCGCCCCACCTGGGGTCAGCGCCAGGCCCAGGGCACTGACCAGTGTCTTGGAGCTGCGAGGGCAGTGGATGTCGGCAGGTTGGTGGGGGTGAACTTGTGGAAACATGGCCATTCCTTCATGCTACTGTTGGCGGCAGGAAACCTCACCTGGGGGTCTTTCGCCAGATGTTGGTCAAGGTGTCGCAGGCCTTGAAAACATCCCTGTGCCGGGAGGGTGTCCCTGAGGAAGGCCATCCCTGCACCCCAGGCAGCTGAGGCTGGAGGATCACAGGTTCAAGTCCAGCCTGGGCGTCTGTGTGTCTTAGGAGATTGGGTCTCAAATTACAATGGCTGGGATGTGGCTCAGCAGGCGTCCCTGGGTTCAATCCCCAGCAGTGGGGTGGGGGAGAGGGAAAACGGCAAAGCGCCGACGTTCTGTGCACCACTGTGAGGGCGGAGAACTGCGTCAGGACACAGTAGGCTAGGGAGCCTCTCCGTGTCCTTCTGTGGACTCAAATAGCATTAAAGCCACAGCCTGTGCCCTTTCAGTTCAGGGAGGTGTGGCGTGATACAGAGTGAACCTCAAGGGCCACCAAACCGGAGAGGGCATCGCAGCCTCTGAGTGGCCTCTGTGGCCATACCCTGCATGAGCCGCATGGCCCCGGGCCTCAGTTTCTTATTTGTAGCAGGGCTCTTCTGGCCAGCCATGTGTGGCCGCTCCCCATGGTCTCCTCGCTGCATGCTGCAGGCGGGGCTGACGCCAGCTGCTGGACTTGGAGCCCTCATTGAACACCTCCCATGTGCGGATGCACACATGCCCCATCACCCTTCTTGAGCTCCCTGGAGATTTGGGGTGCAGGACGCTCCCATCAGGCCCATGCCCTCGGTAGCCCTCACTGAGAAGGTGCAGAGGAGCGAGGGAAGGAGGCAGAGGGGACCACATCCTGGCTCTGCTGTCTGAGGGAGTCTCTCCCACTCACTGCTGACCAGACGCTGGCCAGCGTCACCCCGCACCGCTGTTATTTGCTTCCCTGAGAGGTTTCCTTCCAGGTAGCAGTGGGACACCCGAGAGCACCAGAGCTGCAGGGCCTGGGTGGGCTTCTTCCTGAGGACCCAGGAATGCTGACTTTGTAGGTTGGAGCCCTTAGGGCCTTCTGTGTCCACCCAGGGCCTGTCCTGTGGCCCTCTCCAGTGGCCCTGTGGGCTGGCACAGTGAACTGCTGGCCCCTGCGAGCAAGCCCTGCTCTGAGGGCAACCCCAGGAGAGGTGCCCACTCAGTGTCTGCAGAGTGGCACTCCTGGGTTAGAGTGCGCCCCGGGCCTCTGCCACTCTGGACGTCCTGAGCCCCAAATGTGTTGGCCAGCCCGGGGCCCCTTGGCACTGAGGACCCGTGGCCACTGAGGTTGGTGCAGGACTCAGGCTACAGCTGGTTTCAGGACTGGCCGAGGGAGGGAGCAGGCGGTAGCATTCTAGGGCTCTGGGGACAGCCAGGGTAGGTCCTGCCCAGGCTGAGGCTGGGTGACACTGCAGGGGCAGAGGGGAGCTCCCTGGGGGAGGCAGTGCCCGTGTGACCTCTGCCCTCCGCTCCATGCACTGTGTGGCCTCATTGTATGTTGAGGGGCGGCACAGGGCCTGGGTAGGAGGGTGGTGTGGGGGCCTGGGGAGCCCCGCTGGCCCTGCCCTTGCAGCCGTCCTGGGCGGTGTGGCTGGTGCGAAGCCATCAGGAGAGCGCACTCTGTAGGTCAGCCTGCAGGGCTGGGCTGCGGCGCCTCAGCTCCTGGCCGGGTGGTTTCCCCGCTCTGCACCTGCCTCCCCATCCTCATCTGTAAGCAGGGTGCGAAGCATTGTCTCCCTGAGCGGACTCCATGTGGCGGAAGCCAGTGGAGGCGATCCATCAACAGCCGCTGGTGAACTGAGGCAGCTGTAGCCAGCCTGACAGGCGCCGCCCACACGGGCCAGCACAGCCAGGCCCCAACTTGTGCCACCTCTGTTCCATCCCCAGGGCTGGTGCCCTTCTTTCCATGGGGTGGATGAGAAACCAAGGCAGAGAGGCTCAGCTGCTGTCTGAGGCCCATAGAGGAGCCTCAGTTTCTCCAGCTGTAGAATGGGCTTCGGCCACCCTTCTTTGGGTCATCGTGGGAGTGAGTATAGTGGCTCAGGGGAAGGTGCAGCGGGTGCCTGTGTGGCCCAAGAGCAGTAGGTCCCGGGGCCCTTGCTGCCCCGTGGTGTTCCTGGGATAACCTTGGCGGCTGCCTCACTCTCTATGCCTCGGCGTCCTGTCTGGCCCCAAGCATGTACCTGATCACCAAAGGTAGCCCGGGGTGGGGGGCATGCCTCAGGAGGCCGAGGCAGGAGGATCTCTGGTGCTGAGAAGTGAGGCGTGTGCACCCTTCCCCTCAGCCGACGTTACCGCAGAGGGCAGGTGCAGAGGCCGCCCAGCTGTCGGAGCCTCCGGCCTCTGGGCTGGCCCAGAGCTCACCATGAGTGAAGGGCTTCGGCGGGCCCTGGCCACACTCTGTAGTCTTTGAGCCTCTTCTGGGCCCTCCAGGGAATGGGGGGAGAGGGTGGCCAGGTAGGCTGAGGTCTGGGGAGAGGGCTCGGGGGACAGCGAGACAGGAGGTGTCTGCAGTCTGTACGCAGCACTGGAAGCCCAGTGCAGGCCTGCTGTGTGACCTTGGGCGATTAGCTTAACGTCTCTGTGCCTTCTTCCTCACCCGTAAACTGGTATGGTGCAACTGCCATAGGACGGGCTCAGAGAGGTCAGCCGTGGACACGCCTGTGGGCTGCCCAGGGCCCACGCTCACTCCAGTGTCACTCATGGGCTCCTCGGACTCATCCCACAGTGTTCACCCACCACCTTCTCCTGGAAGCCGTCCCTGACCACCTCCCCCGAAGGGTTCCTCTGACATACATTTATTTACTTATTTAATGTATTTGGTACAGGGTCTCACTACGCAGCTCAGACTCAGTGATCCTCCTTTCTCAGCCTCCCCAGCACAAGAATTACAGGCGTGTGCCATCACGCGCAGTCCTATTGGCTGGCTCGGCACACCCAGGGTGGAGCCTACATGGTATGTAGTACCAGAGACTGAACCCGGGTCCTTGCGCTGGCCAGGCAGGTTCTTAGACTGCTGAGCTATCTCCGCAACCCCATCTCTGACTTCTAAGTGTCCATGTTCCACCCTTTCTCTTGGGGCCTTCAGCTTGCTGCATATGTCCCTGCTACATGTGTCCCCTGAGCCAGGACAGGTGTGGTCTTCCGGGGATCCTTGGCCCAGGGTATAAGAGACAGTTGATCTTTTTCCTTGGTCTCCCTGAGACCACACAAGGCTGGGCAGCGTGGGGCACTGGGATTGAGGCCCAGACTGGGGCTGGTGGGCGTGGGTGCCCTGGTCCCTGCCTCTGGGCCTGGTCCTTTCTCCATGTCTGGCCAGCCTATCCATCCGTCTGTCAGCCCTCAGGTCTCGTAGGATCCCATTCACAGGCATGTCATGTTATCCTGGCGTGTTCTGTTTGTGTGGATGTCTTAGCTACTCTTCTCTAGTTGCTGGGACAAATACCCGACACCCAAAATGAAGGAAGGAAAGGTTTATT
>NDGM010272616.1:0-13191 GCA_002564305.1 Octomys mimax | reverse complement strand
TCAACATAACAGCATGGCTTTGCTTCCTGTATTTCGTCTTCATACTTTTCTACTGGATGGTTCTTTCCATTTAAACACATGATAGGTTCATCTGAAACCTTGCCCGTATGACCCTAAAATTGCCCTGCTTTCCTCTTTTCCTCACCTTCCCAGTTAAGCAATAGTGTTATCCGCAGCATGATCACCCTCTTGTATTAAGTGGCTTTTCGTCATGCTCTTCTCCGTTAGGCCTCAAGTACTAACCAACTTGTGTGTGTCATCAAATGAAACCAACTTATGTCATCCTCACATCTTCATTCTATGGGTTTACTACTTGTCTTCAGTAGTAGCTAATTGACCCTGAGTTTTAGTTTGATTTATCACTTTTTCCATCTCTGAACCCTCAAAGTCTAAGTGAAATACTAGTTTGTTAGGCTCTCAACTTTACTAAGTAATTCCTCAAAGCCTGTTTCCCAGCTTATGCTTTCTTGGTAGCTTTAAAAAACAGTCCTAGCACAGGCACACAACTCCACTGAATCCTGTGTCATTAGCCTCCACTTTCCTACTATGGATCTGCTATGTGTGCAGATTGCTATGTCATATAATGAATTAATTATTTATGTGTGTTCTTGTTACTATATTTGCTTTTCTATATGATCTATACACAGACATGTCATCCAACTTAGAGTCCAATGTGTTGAGCACATGTTCATCCTTCTATGCTTCAAGATCGCATACGTGGCACTGGTTTAGAATAGCAGCCAGAGGTCCAGGAAGAGGCAGAATTCCACTCAAGCCTCTCCATTGAGAGCTCCTCGTGAAGAAAAGCTATTTGCAAACATTTAGGAAGGGTTAAAGCTACCAAATGGGATGTTGAGGTAGCTTTAACTCTTCCACAGCTCAGCAACAAGAGAAAGGCTAAAGAAAGCAATAGTGTCACCCAAAATGAGTGTGAAATAGAGGCACAGCAGAAGGGTCACTAGACAGCTGACACCATGGATGGACATGGCTTCTGTCACAGCCTGAGGTACCAAGAGTGGGAAGAAAACACCATGTCCTCTTACTCTCCCAAACTCCTATCTCTAGCAAAGGACTCTTTCACCAACTCTGTGGAAGGCAGCCAGCAAGGGAGCTGGCTAGCACTGTCCTAAAAGGTGAGGATCCTGGGGCAAGATCATGACAGTGACCATAGAAAGTGGGTACGGAGCAGGAGAGGGGGGAATCACAATCCATTTACAATGCTATCAACTGGCAAAATGTTAGGCAACAGAGTGTGGGTGTGGTGGCACTTGCCTCTAGTCCCAGAGTTGGAGAGGCTGAAAACAGAGGATCACTATGAGTTTGGGCTATGTAGTGAGACCCTGCACTCACACACACAAAAATAAATAAAAATAAAAAATGTTAGGCAACAAAGAAAGAAATTTGGAATGGGAAATTATGGTACACACCTATAGTCAGCACTCCAGGAAGCTAAGGCAGAAGGATCTCAAGCTCAAGTCTCAGCCTAGGCAATCTGGTAACTTGGTGAAATTCTATCCCAAACAAAGCATTAGAAAGACTGAGATGTAGCTCAGTGTGAGGACCCAGAGCTCAATACCTAGTAGAGGAGGTAGGGGAGATACTGGAGAGAGAAAGGAAGAAAACAAGGGAGGGAGGAAGGGAGCGAGGGAGGGTCAGAAGGAAGGAGGGAGGGAAGGAAAGAGAGAGAAGAGAAAGACCATTTAATGTAGCATTAAGTCATCTGTCCCCTGTCTTTACATGAATTTCTGCTGGAATATAAGTTTATGGTGTGTTTGATTGCTGTTTTAGTCAACAGTGTCCATCATCTCTCACAGCACCTGTCACATTTTAGGTGCTTCATTAGCTAATTAATGAAATTTTAACATATCTTAAGTGAAGGAAAACATCTGTCAGCAGAATTATAAAGGCTTAATGAGGAAACAGCTACTTAATATGAAAACTTGTGATAAAGCACACGTCAGTGGGCTGCTTATTCACTTGCCTTCCAGTTCCAGGGAACCCAAAGTGGTCCCCAGTGAGTGAAGTTTCAAAGACCACATCTATAAGGAGGTGGTGACAGTCTGTGGTACCAGAACCTGCTGCTGAAAATGGGACTTCATTTCTCTCCTTTCTGACTGTGTATTCTCTAACCTGTATCAGTTGGTTGCCAGGCATTAAATTAAGATGCTCATTAAGCCCTCAAACTTCTTATATACATGGAACACATTGACAGAACACTGATTTACAAGTTTAGAAACATTTGATTTTAAGAAATGTGCTTCAGCTAAGCAAAGATAAATATACATCATCGGGATATGTTGGCTTTAATCTTCAGCTTCAGTCATATTTCTTATTAATGTCTCCCATCTTTAGTGTGCCTCTGAAATATTATTTCAAAATAATTGCTATTAAATATAAACAGGATTTCTCTCAGCTATGTTCTGCATAACTTACCTTTTTTGTTTATTAACTATAATCTCTCCTCATCACCACCACTTTCTCGCCCCATGCTTCCTACTCAGTGTGAGGCACTGTCCCAAATGCTGTAGCTGCACTGTTCAGAAGACCTAGAGTACAGTGTAGCAGGGAACAAAGAAGGGTTGCTTCCAAACTTTAACCCTGAGACCCTGTAAGAAGAACAAAGTGAAGAACTTAGATGATAAGAGACAATAGAGAAATGTCCTCCTAAAAATAAGAAAAGACGGCTATTGAGGTGTTTTAATGTAAAGCCTGGGAAGCCCTGGTGTCTTGAGCTGCTTGCTGGCAGTTCCTACAGTGCACACTCCTGAAGGACTATGGTCCTCAGAAGCTTAGCCCCTGTGCTCATCAGTAGCACAAACAAAGGTGTACTTTCTTAATCGCCATGGAGTCCCCCACCTAGCCACATCTCTGCTTCTGCTATTGCTGCTTTCTATCTGAATCTTCTCTTCCTACATCTTGCAAGCTTCTGTTCAGTCTTTAAAACCCGCTCAAACACTCTTCCTCCTTAAGAACTTCCTGGCTCACTAATCACATAAGACTCTTTTACCACCATGGTTAATGATAGCAGTGGTGGGCTTTTCTCAGGACTTGCTTTGCCTACTCTTTTTCCAGGTGCATATTGAAGCACAGAGAGATTAAGTGACAGGTTCAGAGCCCATACCCACTTTGTAGTTTCTCCCGTGTGTCATGCCTGCTGACTCAGGGAAGAACCGCAACAATGCTATGTTCTATCTCTACATAGAAAATGAGTGCAGACCAGGGATATAGCTCAGTGACATAAGCACCCACCTGGCAAGGACAAGGTCCTGAGTTAAATCCCTGGAACCAAAATTTTTAAAAAAAAGAAAGTGAGTGCTCAGCAGATGCTTTATAAGACTTAGAAATTTCCCCTTGGTCCCAAAGAGATCTCCTTCTAACCATTCTAACATTTCCAGTCTACTAGGTTACTTTGTACTAAAGCTAAAAAAAAAATACTATACATTTTGGCATTTGAATACAGGGCTGAGTAGAAATTTTAATGTTTTACCTACAAGCAATGGCAGAATTTTATCAAGGCCCACCTAAAGGTCTGCTTTCTAGAACTTTTCAATTGCAGTTTAGTTGATTCCCTGCAGAGATTCCAAAGTTTCCTTATGGTAGAGGGAACTTTCATTCTGCCTTCTCACCCACATTTGAGAAGTTGTTAATCTGACTGGGTAACAGACAGCTTAAAGTGCAGTCACTGCTGGAGAAAGCTAAAAGATTCCAAACAAGGGAGGCAGAGAATGTCAATGAGAAGGTGGCCCTGGTCGAGGCTGACTTCTGTTCCTCATTCCAAACTCCAAAGCCTACAGATAAAGAAGCTTTACCTTGAATGACAAGGAAAACAACACTGCCAGAAGCACCCAAAACAACAAAAGAATAATAAATAAAAGTAAACACAGAAACACAGATAGAGCTAATGTTTTTGCAATGCATTATTCTAAGTTCTTAAAATACATGAATTCAGGGAACCTTCCCAATAACCTTATGTGTTTTGATATGTATTCTATATATTAAGAAAGAGAAAGACTTATGTAACTTGCTGAAGATCAGGCAACTAGTAACAAAAGGTTAAAAGGTAATTTGCATTTCTTGAATGACCAATGATGTGGAATGTTTTCATACATTTATTTACCATTTATAATTCTAGTATTTCTAATGTTTTTACATGTTTTTTTCATGTTTTATTCTCTTTAAAACATGAAAAAGACTAAAAAGTAATAATAACAAAAAGGAGACATCCCCTACCTCACAAATCACCAAAGAATAGACACAGAAGGGCAAAGATAAAGCTGTAAAAATAACATTTATAGATCACATAGAAAAGATGTCATGATAATATATTTCTAGATATCCACATTTGATCTTTAGCTAAAATTTTGTTCATGGCATTAACTTGGATTTTTTAAAAAACTGCATTAAAATATTATATATCTAGATCACTGGGTTCTTTGATTTGCAATGTTGTGCATAAGGCAATGTACTCAGGCTTTGCCAAGTAGAACTATACACAAGCAAAAATTTCAGATGAGAGTTTCAAGCAAGCAGAATCTTCCAACAAGCCAATCTGTGATGTACAGCAGATGCACACCACAGAAAGAAATATCTGAATGAGAAAGACCCTCAAGTCCCCTGATTGCGCCAAGCAAGAGTCCACCTATTCCAGGGTGTGCAGCACCGACCTTGAGAAAGTAACTCAGCCAGATGGAGAAGCCATTGTGCTGGAAGCAAGGAAAGCCCTTTATGAGATAAAAGGGTTTTACTAAACTGAACAAGTGAGCTGAACTCCAGAGGAGCCTCAATTCTCAGGACCCCCTGAAGTGCACATGAGCAGCAGCTGTGACCCAATACTCTCAGTAGCTTCAGGGAAAAATAAAGCAATGCTCTGATTTCTTTAAAGAAACATGTGATCAGTATAAATACTAAAAGTGTTGTAGGAATTTCCTTCAGGTTCAGATATGAAATGTCAGAGACATAGTCATTGATGTTAGACAGCTTTCTGTTACTATAATAAAATAGCTAAAATAATCAACATTTATAAGCTGAAAAAGGCTTAATCTGGCTCACAGTGTTAGAGATTCCAGGCCACAATGCATTGGCTTTGCTTACTCTAAGCCTATGGCAAGGCAGCACATTACAGGAAAACTGTGTACCCGAGCGAAACTTAGAGAAGTGCTGGAGATGCGAATGCCCTGAGCTTGAGCCCCAAGACCTTCCCTCAGAAGAACACAAACTACACTTTTCAAACTGTTTAAAATAAATCATTAACTGCCCTTGAAATTGTGTTATTTTCAACTTTTTAGCTCTGTTAGAGTGAAAGATGATGGAACCTTTAATTAATGGGAACTTTATCTAGTAAACTTTGTGTAATAATTAAGATTTTGATGGTAGATATGCATTTTTAGATATGCACTATGAATTTCACTTTCCTGTTCTTATCTCCATTGTACCATCTAGCACAATTTTAGAAAGCTCTCATTTTCTTTACCTTTCATTTGTAATATTACCTCAGCAACCTATATTTAAACCCAATGTTAACCTACTCCCATAAATATGACCTGATACAGAAGAAAGTAATATTCAAGGAATTGTCAAGTAACTTGTCCATTAAGAAATACAGATATGTTTGTATTCAAACTCAAGCTCCATAAGTTTGAGTCACTAAGAAATTCAGCGATTTAATGAGAAACAAGCCAGTGAAGAGAGTAAGCTGTTGAGGAGGATGAATAAACATATTAAGCAATGTGACAAAGAAATAGAACATGGAGATTCCTAAGATATAATACTCAGAATTTGAATTTCACGTGGGATGGGCTTTGCCAGAGAGATTTTTTAGATTCAACATGTCGTTTTAATTAAATTATAACTCTGAATTAGACATAAATCAACTAAACCCACTTTGGTTTCATTTTTAGCACAAAGAGCCTATAATCTTTTGCATTTCATTCAAAGCTAATTAAATATGGCTTTATAGTTCGTGGTACCCTGCAATACAGGAGGACTTTCCAAACTTGCTGACCTATTGGGAAGAGAGTTATTTTGAGTATAACCGAATGTCAGGCACTTTTTGCAGCATGCTGCTTCTCAAAGCTAAATTTGTTTCTGGGTTTGTAAACACATGTTATAAAACTCCCATTGTTTCAGTGTCTCATAGTAACAGTGTAAATTCACCACAAACTGAAAGTCTCTGTTTGCCGCCAACACTATTTCAACACAATGGCTCCTGTTCTCTCCCTTTCCAGCCTCTTCCTTTCTTGGCCATCCCTTTGGATCAAGCAGAGGAGAAGTAAGGGCACACACTGTTTCCTTGCTCAGACAACTCTCCCTCCCTCTGTCCCCTGCAAACATTCTGTTGAGGATTTGCAATTCTGGTTGTGGGTTAGTAAATATATTTGAGCTGAGTTTCTTGAATGACTTAAAACCAAAATGCCAGTGTCATTGCTTAATCGCTACCAGTTCCCTGGAGGTACCCAGCTGCTCTTAGCAGGGCATTTAACATTTTCAAGGTAGCAAAAAGAAATGCACTCAGTGAAGTTGTCAAGTTATTTCTTTCCACTTCAAAGTCATGGGATCATACAGAAAAGTGCTCCCCTGGAAATAATGGGTCAAAGGATATGAGAGGAAAAACCGTCTTCTTCAGTGACAGTAATAATGGAAATTAAGTACAATAAAACAACGTTATTTATTCTCAACCTTTCATTTATTTATATAGTAAAGGGTCTCACTGCACAGCTCAGATTCATAGAGATCCTCCTGTCTCAGCCTCCCCAGTGCTGGGATTACAGGCATGTGCCAGCACACCTGGTTTTGGCATGCAATACCAGGAATCGAATTCAGGTCCTTGAGCTTGCCAGGCAGGTGCTTAGACCACCAAGCTATCTCCCCAGCCCCATAATAAAGCATTGTTTTAAAGATTGTGGGTAGTATAGATCTTGGGAAGGGAATGGCATCCCTGAAGCAGACAGCAGGATTATCTTCACAGAAGCTGGCAGCCAGGGAAGTCTTCCTGGCTTTTCCATTCCTCCCCACAGCTTTTGAGAGACTGCTTATGAGCAAAACATGTTTGTATTTTTTTTAAATGACTAAGAAATTAATGAAAAAAGTTTAACTGGAGAAGAAAGACTTTGTCAAGCACCTATTTTGAATGGGGAAAAAGGAAGCACAGGATATCTGGTATAGTGTGAATAATAAGGACAGACAAAGAAGTGGTTTGAAAGAGTTTCAGAAACATCTTTTATGGAAGGGATCCTCTTTCTATCAGTGGGAAGAATCCCAGCTCAGTTTCACTGAACTTGGTTCTAAGGGACAAGATTGTCAAAATGCGTGAGTCAATTCTTCAGTGGTTTTGCTTTCATATTCAGACACATTCCCAAAATACTGCTTTTACTTCCACATTAAATATAAATACATAAAAACTCCCTTCTGGAACTCAGCTCATTGCTTATACCAGAAGAAAGGAATCTGATCATACGATGCGCAATCTGTAGCGATTCAGTCACTGACGACCCTGTTCCGGGCTGGGGGCACAGGAGCTGTTCTCTCAGACCTGTCTACCCAAGAGACAGGAGATCATCACAGCAAGCTCCTCCCACGTGGCTGGCACACAAGCCCAAGGCAGGACGTCTGCTGCTTTCCGCCACCACCAGACAATCACACACTTCTCACCTAGAGGAATGAAGCAGTATTAAAACTGACTTTCCCCATGCAGCTTCCCACAAAGGTGATGTGGTTAAATCCATGAGATGATTCCCTAGGGAAGCTGGAGCTACTTTTATTGTTCTGTATTTTGAAACTAAGCATGGGTACCTCATTGCACATAGCCACGATGCATTTGAATTAAGCCATGTGCCCTGTTTAGGCCAGCAACCCTTTGTCAAAGTGATAGTGTCAGTGATATTAAGGGGACATTAACTTTACCTCTTTCATTTGGAAACTGGAATCAAAGCAAGCTCTTACTCTAGACTCACCACTAGGGAAAATTTGCTTGTCTCTCCTCTTACTCATAGAGGTATTAATGTTCCTTTCCCTTCTCTGCCCACACCATGGTCTGAGCCAAATTCTTCAAATCAGGGATATCTCCAACGCCTTGGGAAATCCTAACATTTCCAGAGAATTTGAGGCAGGCTGGGGTCAAACCATAGCCTTGTCACAGAACCCCACCCTGTTGGAATCATTTTGTTCAATCATTTTGTTCATCCTGGGAGCCACAGGATGCATTTGGAAGCTGAATAAGGGCTCTCCACCATGACTCCCACTGGCTTTCTGGACCCCAGTGGAAATAGCTGGCTCAGCAAGAGTCTGAAATATTAGACTAGCTGTGGTCTGTCCCGCCCCAGTTTCTGCAGAACATTTTTGGCTGTTTGCAAGGGTGTCATGAGTCATGCATTTCACAAGGATTTTTTAAAAAAAGGAAACGCCTACCTACTTGAAATGTGATTCTCCTATGAAAAGAGACTGTGTCAAAACACTAGCAGCTCATCCACTCACCGTATACCTTGCCTTCTTCCTCCTGAATCTATGCTATAAACAGGACTTACCTATTAGAAGCCTAAAAGCCCCATCTTGTTATGAATCACAAAAGCAAATTCTCTTTGAGCTTAGAGATTTTCAATCAAGTCAGCACCAAACCTCATACTAAGGATTAGGTCACAGGACAAAGGGAACCTAACCTGCTTTGTGAGTTTAAAGAAGGGGGAAAAAAAAGCTGTAGCTGAGTTAAAACAAAGCAAACAAAACAGAAAGGATAAAAAGATCTGTACCCTGACTATTGTGATATGGATGCTGTAAGAGGATGAGGTGTTGCTTTGCTCCCCTAAATTATCATTTTGAGCAGCAGATTCATCACTTAATTACTTTTGTGTGATTCTTGACAACTCTCCAGAGCAGAGAAAGTGACAGACGAGTTACATCATCTGCATTTTCCCTTCATGATGAAGTTTTCAGGTGCTCAGGGCCCATAATCCTGCTCTTCTTTCCTGTGTACAGCAATCAGTCTCTTGATCCCCACATTTGCCTCTCACTGAGGCCAAAAGCTTTCTCCCAAACAAAGATTCCCAAGATATTCTGTCATTCGGATGTGGTAGAGCATTCAGATGTGGTAGGGACTGTTTTTGGTTAGATGATTCAGTCCAATTTTGTGGATTTCTTGAGATGCTTTCTGAAACTGTTGAAAAATACCTGTGTGATCTTGTAACAAATCAAACAAAAGGCAAACCACTGAGTGCAGCTTGCCTCCTTGTATAGGGGAAACCACAACCCTGATTCATGGTGACCTTCTCCAGGAGGGAGACAAGCCCAAGATCATCAGTTAAAAGCTAACTTTCACAAACTCCAGCCTTTGTTTTCAGTGAAAGACAGAAGAAGGTCTGAACATGTTTTTAATAACCCTAAGGTTCATTACACCAAAATGATTTTAAAAGCTTTAGGAAATATGTTCTCTTTTCAGATGACTGTGTCAAAATGCATTGATTGCATTTGTTTGCAGTGTTTTCCCATAAATGAATGGGAGATGGAAGATGCTTCTTTGGTTTCTACTTTATTTTAATTTTAGGAGCTAGGTGAGCCCTTAATATATATTTTCTTTAGCAGCTAACGAAAATGATTCATAGGTTTTGTTGAAGCCTATTTTCTTTCTGACTGCACACACCCACATTTCTTTGGTAGCTTACTCATGGGTCGAAACAATAAGCACCGACTCTGTTTTTCACCAAACCAAGATTCCTTGCCAGGCATTTCCCAGCATACTTCATGCAAATGGAATTTGTAACACACCCACTCTTTGTCCTTGTTGTTGTTGTTAATGTTGTTGTTGGGTGTTTTCCTCTGAACTGAAAAAGCAGGATAAATGTATGCTTTCACTTTATCTCTTGGAGAACTAACAAAACAAAGAAACATGTATTACCATCAAGCACAGCCCTGCCCAACTCTGTGACGTAGTTTATTCTACCATCATTTACAAGCTGTATTATATGCTCATTCACACACACATGCACACACAGACACACACAGACACACACACACACACACTTTCCTTGTCCACAATAGCTCCATCCCTCTACCATTGGGAAGGTATTTTCGAGCTATCTGAGAAATGTTCTCTCCTGTGGGATAGATTTTGAAATATGAATTCACAATTTTTCTGAAGAGCCATAATTACAATGTTATTTGCTTGCTCTCCTTAAGGGTGTTGCATTGTTATTACTACTATTCCTCTTTCTGAAACTAAAATTTCTGTCTTTGGAGAATTCCTGAGTTACAAGGAATGCACAGACTCTGGAAATTTCAGCACACTGAGAAAAGGAAAGGCTGTATGTTTTGCCAAAAACCATCTGAAATTTCCTGTTTTCCAAGTCTCAGATGTAACTTTACCTTTTGGGGTCAAATTTTCTCTGCTCCTGGGAATTGGCAGCTTTCTACTCCTGCTACTTCATTTATTTAAGAACTTATACACAACTCCTTAGAAGCTAAACTCATCCAATTTGAAATTGTATGCATTCAATTTCCCTTTAAATATTTATCAGCTTAGCGTAAAAGTGAAAAAAGCTCAAACAAGAATTTCACTTACCATTAAGCATAGACAAATAATTTCAGACATTCAATATTCTGTAAACAGCTAAAAAGTTTTATTAGACATCTTACATTTAAGATGACTTAATACCAGAAGATGCCATATATCAGAATTTTCTCTATAATCTTTACCGGTATATAAATATTAGAAAATATAATATATAAATATATAAAATATAACAATATTTTATAGCCCTTTAAGGAAAAACTAAATGTATAGATACTATATTTTTAAAACTAAATCTAATTAGTACTTAAAGATTGAAAAATATATACTTTGCTTATAAACAAAGAAACAATGGCAAAGTCAAACCTGTGGTAACATCAAGTTGGTTTCTGTCATTATCAGATATACTACTCTCCTTCAAGTCTCCAATCAATAAAAATATTAATTTTATGAACAAAACCATCTATTCTAAAAATTTCCTCCATTCAACTTACAGTTTAAAGTCAAAATGGCATATTGTTTCCTAAAATATCACCCTATAAATGTTTTGGAAAATATTCAGATGTGTCACATATTGTTAAAGCTGTACAGGTTCTATAGATAATGACCTGGCTAATTCCGTGCATGTGTTTAAAAAGCAGAAAAGCCAAGCACTCTGCCAGTCCACAAGCTGAAGTGACCATGGGTTTTCTCACTTGTGTCCTATCAACCTTGTCTCTTGTGCAGAACTCCCAGGGTAAGCTGTAATCTGTTTTTAACAGCCCCCCCACTTCATATGTGTACTCATCTTCCTCCAGCTGAGCTTTTATTCTTCAAGTTTGTATAAGACCAAATTAATTTTCTGCAGGCAACAGTAAGACACCCTGCTTTAACCTCTAGGAAGACCAATGGTTGTTTCATGCTGCACTCCTGGAGCAGCAGCAATGGATTAGGACGCAGCAGATCAGGATTTCAGTTGATGATAGTAAATGTCATATTGTCCTGTGTATCCAGGAGAGTTTATAATAAAGAAATTCTTCTTTAAAATGGATATCAATCAACTTTACAGCTACAGGACCATCATATCAGTAACTTCATCTTACTAGTAACAGAAAGCTAGATTTGAAAAGTAAATACATCATTGCTGATATTTTAGTGGGTTCCTTCTTAGTCATGTTACTGGAGCAGAGGTCTTGTCCAGGTTCTTCGTGTGCTGAAGAAAGAACTGAACAGAACCCTCAAAAGAAGCTGCAAAATCAAAGACTTACTGAACATGAAAGTATGCTCCAGGGAATGGGAGAAGGCCAGCAAGAAAATGCATGGCCCCAGGATAGTTGGCATTGAGCTTGGAATATTGGACTTGAGGGGTTAGACTGAAGTTTTGGTCTTATCAATGAACAATTTCCCTTCGCCTTCCATCAGTGGTGGCTTTTTGAGGATGTGTCATGGCACCCAAAGCCCACCACAGGGAGGGGAGGTATCAAAACAGCATTTCCAGTGGCAATCAGAGCCCCAGTTGACCACATATTGTACATGCAGAGACTGTATACAAGCTGGGTTATATGGTCACTCTCTACTTTTAAATTTACACCAGGACATTCTAGACCTGTGTTACAGTTTAACTCAAAAGTAGATCTAGCCCTGAAAACAGGCTCCAAGGCAATACAATCCCCTCTTTTTAGCAGTCTATAGCTGCCTCTTGCTTCAGTTGTACATACATACCAACTCAAGTAAACTCCAGTGCTCTGTAGCCACATAGTCTCCAAGTACAGTTAAGCTGATCACAAAGCCCCTCAGAGAAAGAGGGGAGAATTTCCATCTTAAGGAATCAGCATTCAGACAGACGCTAAGGTGAATACATGGCTATGAGATTTCCAGAAAGTTTTTCTCTCCAACAAGACACAGAAATTAATTTGTGACTTCTATTCTCCAAGTGCCTAAGTTTCTATCTGCCATTCCTTCCTGCCTGGTAAACATCTGACAACCACTTGCTTATCAAAGCCTAAAGACATTGAAATAAATCAATGAGATAATGCTTAAGAATGTATTTATGAAAGTATTCTGTAAATGTAACTCTGTCACCATGTATTTGTGAGATTGTAGATCGGAACAAGTGGGTACACACATGTGTGAAACTGCGCTGATTTAACCTTAAGTAAAGGCTTCATTTCTGAATCACTGATAACTTTTTATCATGAAACACACACATACACACGCACACATACACACACAGAATTTTTTTAAAAATTCAGAATAGAATTCTGAATTCTATTCTGAATCACCACTCTCATATAGATATAAAATGAAAACACATTTACAGATTTATTTAATTTGCATGATGTGAAGGAACAAAGCAGGTGTTATGACCCTTTCAAAGGAAAGCCAAACAGTACATGATATAGACATGGAAAAGGAATCATGAGATTAATTGAAGATAGGGAAATGAGGGGGATGCAGGAAAAACATCAATTAGATCACTACTAGAGAGAACAACATTTATATATCTGTTTGTTATCCATAATTTACAAATGATTGCAAAAAACTCCAAAGTGGGCCAGCCAAATAGCTCAGTGGATTAAAGTGACTGCAAGCAGGCACAGGGGCCAGGACTTCAATCTCAGGGAACCAACCCCAGGGAGCACTGAGATGGCAATTGAGATTGGGCATGTGCATGGTGGCAGGTGCCTGTAATCCCAGCTCTTGGGAGGCTGTAACAG
>NDGM010272083.1:0-10139 GCA_002564305.1 Octomys mimax | reverse complement strand
TGTAAGGTTTTATTTCTTTGCTTTCTAATTTCTGGATTATAATCATTGCCATTAATTTTAGTGGTGTTCTCAAAATTAAGGAAATATTTAATAGTGACATTTGAGCTTCAAAAACTAGGTGATCTTTAAGCAAAGAATTATTATTATTATTTTAATGTATTTAGTATAGGGTTTACAGGGTCTCACTGCACAGATCAAACTCATAATAATCCTCTGTTTTCAGGCTCCCAAGCACTGGGATTAGAGGTGTGTGCCACCACACCCAATCTCAATTGGCATCTCAGCATGCCCCAGGGGCAGGGCAGAGCCAGCACAGCACACCAGGGATCAAACCCTGGTCCCTGCATCTGCCTAAACAGGTGCTTTAGTCCACTGAGCTATCTGGCTGGCCCTATATAAGTAAAGAATTAGAGTATTTTCTCAGAAAGGAATGAATATGATTTAGTGCAGTTAGGCTTTTGAACCGGGAAGCAAATGCTCCTTGGAGTTGTTTTTTTGTTTTGTTTTTAAATTGCTTTGTCTTATAAACTTATTGTCATTTCTTGACAGATACTTTATAGCTGTGGAAGATGACAAAATTTTACCATTAAATTCAGCTGAAAGGTAAAGTTGATCTCTGGGGAATTAATTGTTCACCCATAGATTTAGCAAAAACGCTGTCACTGGTGAGGTTAAACTGCCCGCGTGCTCACATGTTAACCGGCATTCCTGTGTTTTTCATTCTCCAGGAAGCCTGGTGTGAAGCGTGCGCCATATATAAGGTAACCCGATAGTTCGTGCCTGCCTCGTTGGGCCTTAGGAAAGGCTCCCAGATTGTCACGTAATAATTATAAAACCTTTCACCTTTTCAAGCATTGCAGGTGACGATCCTCCTGCCAGCTGTGTGTTCAGTCAGGTCATGAACATGGCAGCGTTCCTAGGTAAGATCAGCATCGAGAGTGCTTCCTGCACTTTTGTGTTCTATTGTAAATTCTCCCAGGTCCATATGAAAACAATGGCAGATCTATCAGCTGTGCTGGTATCATATCACGTCAGTATGCTGAAGTCAGCTTTTCATTTTCAGGGTTTATTTTAATTCTTTCGTATTCACCCTGCTTTCCCCTTTTCCCATGTTTCGTCACTTCAGCATATGCTGAACTTTCTTTTGCTACATGAAATATTCCACGTGCCATGAAGTCTTCCATGAGCATGTAATGTGGTGATACATTTGCTTTGGGAAGAATGCCTGAGTTAGGCCTTCACTGGCAAAAATGAAAACTGCATAGGCTCTGTGCTAGATGTTACAGGATGTCATTATCACAATAAATGTAAAGGTCAGTGTTGGCATTAGGATGATACCCCCCCCCCCCCGTGCCTGTGTGCACACCAAACAGGCAATTGGAGCAGGTCTAGGATAAAAGAAGCCTTTAGTATTCACGTCTGGCCCAGTTCCCCACTTTTTCTTCAGCACCCCCCCAAGTGCTTGCATGACACTACTGGTCCTCCAGAGGTGGTGGGGACCATGCTCTCTGTCCTTTGTGTATCATTTCCTCAGGGCCAGGTTTTCCCTGTGTCTTTCAAAGGGTCAGCCAGCTGTCACAGTTGTCATGTTGCTGGGGGACGGTGGCAGCTCAATCTTTCCACGGTGGCTTTCTGTAAATGGTTCTTTAGGATGGTGAGGCTTACACTCCAAGCAAGAAATAAAAATAATGTTAGTAGCAGGGAGCATTCGATCTTGTGGCACCTGTCTCAAAGAAGTACCTATTGTTTTGTTTTATGGAAGTCTTCTTCCCCAAGAAGCAACTCCTACCACTTGTACCCCTTGTTAGGGTTCTCCAGAGAAACAGAATCAATTTAAAAAATGACCAGACAGGCTTACAGGATCAGAGGTGGGGTAGTTTACAATGGGCTCCACACCCTGGAAAGCCACAGGATCCTGCTCAGTCCAACAAGGTGGAAGCTGGGGAACAAGAGAGGTCAAGATTACAGTCCCTGTCCAAGGTCGAAGGCCTGGAAGCTCCTAGAGATCACTAGTGTGAGTCTGTGTTGAAAGCTGAAGAAGCTGGAGTCTGGTATCCATAGTTAGTGGAGCAGCAGACAACAAGCTTGCCCAGGAAGAGGGGAGCTCTTCAGACACAGGCTGCCTTCTTCCTTCTTTCCTTCCACCCATGCCCATAGGCCCCTTGGTTGGTGCCGTCCACAGTGAGGACAGGTCTTTGCCCCTCAGTTTACATGTCAGTCTTCTCTGGAAACAGCACCAAAGACACAGCTGGGGGCGTGCTTTTCTAATCTACTAGTCACCTCTTCATCCAGTCACAATGACCAGTCCCAGTCCTCTTGCCATGTTCTTTTTCAACGTGGGCCATAGCAAAGGAGAGACCTCCGGAACTCACTAGAAAATCAACGGAGGTTCCTGGTCACTCATGGCACAAAGTAGGAGCTTAGCTGGCTCAGAAAGTGTAAGAAGTGAGGACTGTGGAGAATACTCTCAGAGGACCACTGGGGAGTGTCTCAGGTGAAGGGGATTTCTCCCTGGAGTTGGGTGCATCTGTCAGTGCCTTTCCCCACACAACTTCCCAAGGCCTGTTCAGCTCCTGAAGCAGGAGGTGTCTGGGAGCTCTGAGCTGCCACACAGACACCAGGCAGTTTGATCTCCCTGGGGCTGGGCTTGCTGCTTCCCTAGAGCACCTCTTTTCTTCCTGCCCTTGAGTCAGCCTCTTCACTCGCACACACTTGTGGGGGTTGAGAAGGACTCCCTCACAGCAGCCGCTGCACACACGGGCCTAGTGCTGGCACCAGCCAGCGAAGCTTGCTCCCACCACCTTCAGTCTCACAACTGTACTTGCCCTTTCTTTCTAGTCTTGACACAGCTTAACATTCTTCTTCATACCAGAGCACACGTGGCTGCCTGGGTATGTTTTCATTTAACAGAGCACAGTGCCCCACCCAGGGGCTCTTGCAGAAGCCCCGCAGTCAAGCACAGGCCCACAGGCCGGCCCCTTCCCTGACCATCCCGTAGAATAGTAATTCACAGCACCACTTCTATTCCAGGAACATGGCTAGGGCCTGCCTTTCCACAAAAGCTCACATGCTTTAAAGACGCCATGACCATGTTGGAGGCTGCGTGTTCAGTCCTTTGTCTTCTGTAGACAGATTAATATTCCCCACTAGTCTTTATTGCATTCTCTAAAACGCATCCTTTTGCAAAGCCTGTGAGTTTATCTAGCTATAAAGCTTATGGCTAACTAATTATAAAAGCATTTTGAATACAAAGAAATGAAAGTGCAGATGACATTTGTCATCATCTTATTCTCCAGTCCTTCCTGCTCCACGGAGAAGCAATTAAGCTTTTACCAGCACTTGCTGGAAGGTATTGCGACACCCAGTGTTTAGTCTTTATTATCTCTCATGGTCTCAAGTGCCATCTGCTAGACGCAAAGCTGATTAAGATTACTGCTCAATGGCAACAGGCCAGCAGTTATTTATTTAGCAACTTGGAGAGCGCAAAAGAATCCATTTTACGAAAGATTCTTGTTCCGCACTGTGGATTACTTAAACACACACACACACACACACACACACACTAAGTCACGGCTTTTGGACAGCTGTAGGGATCTTAATTGACAACCTAAAAATGAGTAAGGGTAGCATTTATTAAAATTAGTTAGCAAAGATTTTTTATCTTCTTGACAGGGTAGTCAAAGATTGAAGGCTCAATTATTCTCTCTGAAGAATTTGTTCCGCTCCCTGTCCTGAATCCATACCTTTCCTTTCCAGAGGGGAAATAGAAGGCCCGCAGACAGATTCCTTGAAAGGAGTATTTCCTGCCCTGGGGAGCTTGTGAGGATAAAGCTAATAGCTGAATGACTTCAGTCACCTAATAGCAGCCGCTCTCCCTCCATCAGCCAAAATCTATTGACTAGAGCGTTGTGCTGCAGTCGTAAATAGGAATTAGTGATGCAGAAACAGTAAAAGTGAACAAAGAAAAATTTGCCCAGATACCAGTTTAGATCTGCAGTAAAGACAAACATGTGAGGCTGAGTCTTGAACTTTAAAAACACAATCAGCCTCAAAAACAGTGCTTAATCTAAAAAAAAAAACAGCAATTTTCCTACCTGTTCTCTTTAAAACTAGGAAAATTAAACAAGGGACAATTGTATAGCAAAGGACTATAATACATAGCAAAAATAGCAGAAGGGTAGGTTTTTAAAACCTTTTCTAAAGCCAGCTGTTGATAAAATCTAAAAATTTTTAGTGGAACTGTAAAGTCTATGCATTGAGCAGAAAGTGAACGTGGTAAAAGCCAGTCAGCACACAGACACTTTCCAAACTTCCCCATTGCCCAGGAGTTGTTCAGGAAGGTGTAAATCAGGCACTGTGTGGTTGCATGTGGGGCCCATAACATAGAGCCTAAAGCTCCCTCCATTCAAACCTAAGAGCCAATAAAACTATTGTAGGACCTGAGTCTTCTTCAGTTCTACCGTGCTGCTAACTATATTCATTATAAAAGAAAGTGTTGCTCCATACGAGCTATAAGCAGGACCAAGTGTGGTGTCTGGAATGTGATTCTGGAAGTCAGGAGTGCTAGGATGAATTAGGGTCCTCGGATAGATACCTGCTTCCTGTGTAATTCCACCTCCTGCTCATGATAAAGTGACGTGTCACCCATTCTCTTTGTCACTGGCTTGTCACTGAGACACAGTACTCAGCACCCACAACTTAGGAGAGGTTTTGGGGTGGCTTACAGTTTCAGAGGTTTCAGTCCATGGTCAGTGGCTCCAAGGCAGAAGCAGCACGGTTGAACAGCCTGGGTAAAGGAAAGTTGCTCGAGCCATGGCTGCCAGGGAGGGACAGGAGGGAGCAGCTAGGAGCGACAGCCCTGCCCTGGGACCCACCTCTGCTGACCAGGCCCCACCTCCCAACCTCACATTTAGCTATAGATTCATCAATAGATCCATGGGTAAGCATAGTACCACACCTTCCAAGCACATGAAGCTGTGTATGTGTGTGTGTGTGTGTGTATGTGTGTTTGGTACGGGGTCCCCTTATGCAGCTCAGACTCATAGTGATCCTCCTGTTTTCAGCCTCCCCAGTGCTAGGATACATGGCATGTGTCTGTGGCTAGTTCAGTGCACCTAGGGTTGGGGCCAGCATGGCATGTGGTGCCAGGGATCAAACCCTGGTCCCTGCACTTGCTTAAGCAGGCACTTAGTCTGCTGAGATGTCTTGTGGGGGCACACATGAAGCTTTTGGAGGACATTCTAAACCATATCACCCATATTTGGGACCAAGATGTGATACATGACCCATGTTGACTGATCAGAAATGGATGGCACAGAAAATGACCATCAACTCTTTTCCCTTGTGCATAAAGGTGGGTGGTGTGTGTGAGGAGCCATATTAAGGATGGGCATTAGGGCATGGACCAAGTTTCCAACATGATCCTGTCCCATAAAATTAAATGGCCAGGGGCCAGGGAGATGGCTCAGTGGAATAAGCACTTCCCTGGCAAGTGTAACGGCCTGAGTTCAATCCCCGGTTCCACAAAAAACATAAATAAATAAATAAATGGCCAGCCAGGCATAGTGGCGCATGCCTATATTCCCAGCGTTTGGAAGACTGAGACAGGAAAATCTCTGTGAATTCAAGGCCAGCCTGGGCTTCTAGTGAGACCCTGCCTCAAAAGTGAACAAACAAAAATAAATAGCCAGGGCTGGGGATATAGCTCAGTGGCACAAAGCACCTGCCTAGCAAGTGCAAGGTCCTGAGTTCCATTCCCAGTTTAAAAAAAAAAAAAATGGCCCACAGAGTTCCCAGGAGCACTCTTCCCCAGTCATTCATAAAGCAATGGAATGTGCCCCTCGGATATTTGGTCACTTTTCCCTAAGTGCCACCCAGCGCTCACTAGGAAGTCCAGCTCCCTGGTCCTCATCTCATGGCTCCTTTGGCAGGTGACTGCTTGGTGTCAGTGCAGATGCTGAGTTATTCCTCTCCCCATTTCCACCTCCTATGTGGGAATCTTTTTTATTTCAAGACAGGGTCTTACTATGTAGCTCAGCCTGGCCTCAAACTTGCAGCAATCCTCTTGTCTCAGCCTCCCAGCTGCTGGGATTACAGATGTGTGCCACCATGCCCCGTGCATCCTAATGTTTAATAAGACCCTTTGCATCCTCTAGGACAGCCATATTCATGAATAGACTTCTGATATAACTCCTAGTGAGGACGCTGAAGCCCGCTGTTTGAGAGACTGTTGTCGACTCAAACATAACTGACTCATTTTCTGACCAGTAGTGGGCGCTGGCTGAAATATGCCAAGAGCTGTATCAGGGCTGGATAATTGAGATTTCCCAAATCATGGTTTATTTGTAGTTTGGTTCCAAAATTCAAATGTGAATCAATTGTTATATCATTTGTTGATCAGAGGAACTTGGAACTGAACACAGACTCACAGTGGTTAATTTATAGTTTGAGGCTCTGAAACTCAGCATACTTGGGAAATGCAAATCTATGGCTAGAGTTTTTTTTAATTAATGACTATGGATAAAGGCCTGTAATCAAAGTGAAGCCATTAGTGAATAACAACCAATTTAAAAATGGTATAATTAACTTAATTGCTATGTAAATAAGGTAAATCTTGAATTTCTAATTCCCTGCTGAACCTTAATGTCAAAGTTAATCGTCTTAGGAAGTAGTACCTGCGTTTCCTTAGCTGTAGGTACATTTTATATTGGTTGCAAATGATGTTTCATCATTTCTTTCCTGGCTCTCAGCTTATGGTATAAATATGAACATATTTCTTTACTAAGATCTTAAGAAAAGATAGTTCTTAGATTAGTGGCTTGAGTGTGGACTGTTACTATTAGAAGCCAGGTTTGAAAGCTAAGTGACTTCCCCAATCTCTCTTCAAATTCTCAGATACTAATTTGCTTCAAAATCTAGAGCAGCCTTATAAGACAAGTAATTAGAGCTGGATATGGTGGTGCATGCATGTGATCCCAGCCCTAGAGGAAGCTGAGGCTGCAGGATCACAAGGTGAAGCCCAGCCTGGGCAATTTAGGGACTTAATGAAACCCTGTCTCATGATAAAAAGCACTGAGGCTGTAACTCATTACAGAGCCCCTGGCTTCAATCTTCAGTGCCACAAAAAAAAAAAAAAAAAAAAAAAAAAAAATTTAAAAACTCAAATGCATAATTATCATTTGAAAGAATTTCTTGATATAGAAGTATGATATTTATCACTTAGCACCTCCACCCCGAGGTGTGCTGGGTTAAAACACAGATCATGTAACTGTGGCCGCTCTATCTGCTCTAATTCAGTTTGTCCCAGTCCTTGTTGAGCACCCCTTGGAGGACCGAGGGCATAGGGAGTCAGGTCCATCTGAAGGGCTCTCGGAATTCCTCCTCTTCTGTCCCATCCCAGGCACAGCCCTCTGTGCCTGTCTTTCTGCCCCATCCTGAGATAAAGAGGGACTGAGTTCATGGACTCGGATTGCTGCTCTTCCTCTGTTCCACTGTTTTTCATGTCCCTGCACTGTCTCAGAGCTGCTCTGTCCCCAGGGGGCCACACAGCACTGCTGTGAGAGATTGCTCTGTGCTACCCGGCGCTGGGGGCTCCAGCACCTAAATACTCCTGCACACCACATGGAATGTTTCTATGACAAACTGTCATGTCAGAGACGTGGGCTGTGCTGTGGCCAGACGTTTAATTTTTTTGCATTGTGGCTTTGGAACTGCCTTGCAGTCTGGGTGTCTGGTTTAAATTTTATAATTTTAAGGTTTTTGCTTTGTTCCTAGCTCTGGTAGTGGCTGTTCTGCGCTTCATACAACTGAAACCAAAAGTTCTGAACCCATGGCTGAACGTTAGCGGCTTGGTGGCGCTGTGCCTGGCTTCCTTTGGAATGACATTACTTGGTAATTTTCAGGTACTTCACTCAACCTGTTTCACTTCCCTTCCACACTAGTGAGACCTTTGCTCATATGATTACAGTCACTGCGATGGAATCTAGGTAGCCCATTCACTTCCGCATGAACCTGAAAAGCAGTGAGGAACTTTGGTTCTTAGTTGGCCCAGGGTCCACTGGGAGCCCATCGTACCAGTGAGCACACTGATGGCGCCCTCTCTGGGGTTGGCCGATGTTGGGAAAAGCAGCTACTAGAAAAGCCCTCTGTCCTCTCCAAAGGATCTCACAGAGGGTTACTGCTGCTCTTGGTAAAATTGCCCTAATGTACCCTTCTAGAAAAGGAATAGGATCTTGCCCTATTATAATTAAACACCAAGCATCCTGACTTAAGAAAGCTTAGATTTCAGATCAGCATACCCTTGGGGAAGTCAAGTCCGAAAGTCCAGAATACCCGTAACTCATGTAAGGTGTCTCCTTCCTAGAATTTAGAATGCCAGGGCCACAACCTATAAGGATAATTTCCCTTTCCAGTGTCATTGCCCTACTTTTGTCCTGGTGACTTCCTTTATGACCCTCCAGCCTATGTCACATGTAAGGGGTATTTGAAATATACAATGAGAGCTGAAATTTTAAAAAGCACATTGTCATTAATCTCCTTAAAATACCCTTCCTTGAATACACTTACCCATTGTTCTGGCCACTTTCTAAAGCAGTCCAGGAAGTCCTCATGTGAGTGCTTAACAAGGTACAATCAAAACCATGGCTAGGGTCAATGAGAAGGCTCAGTGGACTAAGCGCCTGCCCAGGCAAGCACAGGGACCACAGTTCGATCGTGGCACCACATGCCACTCTGGCCCCACCCCTGTGCTCACCGAGTGGGCCACCAAGACCAGACGTGGTGGCACATGCCTGTAATCCCAGCGCTAGGGAAGCTGAAACCAGGAGGATCACTATGAATCCCAGCTGCATACTAAGACCCTGTACCAAGTACATTAAAAGTAAATAAAAATTAAGTCAATAAATAAAATAAAACTATGGCTAATGCAGCTGCCACATGTCATCTAGCAGAAAGGCAGCTTCATAAAAACATGGCAGTCTGGGCTGCCCCACCTTGCTCACCCAACCTGGTCCCGTGCCGCTTCTGGCTCTTCCCCGAAATCAAAATGGCCCTTAGAGGGAAACATTTTGAATTGATGCACAACATTGAAGCAGCCATAGCAGCACAGCTAGACGCCTCTGAAAGAACACTTCAGCTGGGGATGTAGCTCAGCGGCCCAGCACCAGCCTCATGGCAAGCATGAGGTCATGCATTTGATTCCTGGGACCAAAGAAAAAAAGAAAGAAGCCTTCTAGAACTGCTTCAGAAAGTGGCAAGAATGATGGGATAAGTTATATTTGAAGCGAGGCGGACTATTTTGAGAGGGAGGTTAATGGCCATGCATCGTTACTGCAATACACTTTTAAAAATTTAAACACCCAGCCTACTTTTCAATAACATCATGTATACTTGTGCTGATAGCTTTCTCCCTGTAAGCAAACACTGATCCTGACCTTGCTCCCTATCTGTTAAATAAACTCCAAATGGCCTAGATATTCAAGACTTTTAGCATTCTAAACCACTCAGGTGTTGCATATCTGTAATCCCAGCACTCTGGAAGGCTGAGGCAGGAGGGCCCCAAGTTCAATCCAACCTTGGGCAACTTAGTGACTGAGTGAGATCCTCTCTCAAAAAGGGCTGGTGATGTAGCTCAGTGTGAAGGCTCTGGGTTCAGTCCCCAGTACGGTACACATGCACACATACACCCATGTGCATACATACAGCATTCAGGTGGATGTTTTCCATAACGTTCTCACTGACGATATGGTCATGAGTTTTCCTAGACCATCTGGTCTAATCATTCATCCTGCTGACTCATCATTGAAACCCCAAGTCTTCCCCTGGGCACGTAGTAGTAACCAAATAAGAGATTGTTTTTCTTGATAACTTGACAATCCCACAAGTCCCACTAAGTACTCCAAATCCCACTGTGTATGAAGCTGGACCCCAAGAAGCTTTACTCTTCAGAATAAAGCTAGAGTGGTGAGAGTTTATCCCATTAAGATGCAGGAGCATGGCTCATCTTCATTGCCACCTATATGGACCCCCTTGATGCCTCCCTGGTGCAGGGCAGCTGCTGGGATGTGCCCAGCCCTGCCACTCTGCCCACTGGAGCTGTGAGGAGTGTTGGGTACACATTTGCTTCTATACTAATAGTGTCA
>NDGM010271943.1:0-13152 GCA_002564305.1 Octomys mimax | reverse complement strand
GATTATACAGTCCAGGTTGGAAGTGTATCTCCAGCCCCAGCCCATCTGCGCTTCCCCGGCCCAGCACTGATCTGTCTTCTCGGCCTCAGAAGTGCTTTGGAGAGAGTGAATGGCCAAAGTGTTACTTAACTCCTGGCATCTCCCCAGCCTGTCCCAAGGCCCCAGCACTGCCAGCTCTTTCCCCATCACTATGTGCTTATGGCGCTTTCCAGACCAGCAAAGTAAAAACAAGCGTGTCCATTAGACCTTCTGGCTGGCAGAAAACCAAGAAGAACCAGAGTGTAGGACCCTCTTGAGTCTGCAGCACAGGTCCCTGCATGGAGACATCTCCCTTCCAAGGGATGGGCTATAGGCATTAAGCAAAGAGGCCAGTATGGACCAATGTGTAGATCCCACGTTAAAAGTGCTATTCAGGGTCTCCTCTCCCCACAGTGAGCCCCTAGTGGCCCTTTTCAGCCCTTGTAGAGCCCTTGGGATCCTGGACAGAAAGTCTAGGAGCACTGCTCTCGGCACAGCAGTGGCAGGTGGCATTGGGTAGGGAGGGGTCTCTCTCTCGGGCTGTGCTCTGTCTGTCCTACCTTCTGTCTTCTATCTTTACCATGTACAGCAGTGTTTTTGGCTTTTCGGAAAGAGCCGAGTAGTTCCACTCTTGGCCATCAGAGAGAAAGCCAAGCTGGAGTAGATTTGTGTACTGGCTGCCTGCTGGCTGGTCCCCTCTGCTCCACAGCAGCCCTTGGATGCTGAGTTCAATCACGCAGAGGCCATGATGAGGAGACCCAAGGCTTTGCTGGCCTTGTAGTTTCCATGACATCATTTCCCCTGGATGCTCAGACATCCTATCTTGTTGTGCAAGTAGCAAAACCAAATTCGATTTGGCTCTGTGAGGTGGCTGAGCTGGAACAGCTGGGGTGCCTCTCCACTCCCATCTTTCCGCCCTTGCTTGGCTCTTCCAAGCTGCCTGGCGAACTGTGAGTATTCATCAGAGCCTTTGCAAATGGGCTTGCAGAGAAGCAAGCCGCCTTGGGTTGGCCAGGCCCCGAGCTCTTGCTGGTGGTGTCTTTCCTGTTCTGCCTGCTCCCTCTTCACTTACCCCTCTCCGCTCAAACCTTCCACTCAGCAGAGACTGCCCTGGGAACCATGCTCTGGGCAGAAGCCGAGGAAGGAGCCAGGGGTTCTTTCTCTTCAAAGTTGGCCTGAAACTGACTGTTCCTGGTCATCACTATTTTAGTCTTTGAAAAGAAAACTCATTGTGTTATCAGAGAGGAACTGACTGTGGGCCAGCCTCCAAAGCCATCCATGCCCACGATCAGTGCACATTTGCTGAGCACCTGCTCTATGCTGGGCACTGGGTAGAGGTGGAGTGGGGCAGCAGGCCAGCAGTGCCTGGGAGCTCGTCTTCTATCCATCCAGTTTTGCACTCTGGATGAGGGGATTAAGGGTTGTGGTTTCTCCCAAAACTGAAGGAGAGACTGGATCTTATTTTCCATTGTATCCTACAGGCTCAGCCAGGCGTCTTCCTTCTCATAGGTGATTGACGAATACCCATCTGATTACCTGTTGTTTATTGCCACACATGCTAAGTGATAGACAAACAAGAGAAAAGGACAAAACCAAATGCTTTGCCATAAGAGGACGCACCTCTACCTGCTGGAAATGATTTAAGAAATGAAGAGAAAGCTTTTCTTAAGAGGCATGATGTAAGCCAAGGAGGAAAGCAAGTTTTTATTTATGAAAAGGGTTCTAACTTAAGCCACTCAGGAGCACAGCAGTTGCATGGCATGAGATGCTGCTAGCTCACTGGGCATCCTTTGCAGGTGGCTCAGTCACTGCCTTGGCGTCCTCTGACGTGGCCCCTTCATGGTCCTATGAAGCTCGTCTTCCCATCAGGTCACTGGGTCCCCCAGAGACAGTTCGTGATCTCTTTCTCCATCCAACCCCCACACCCCACCCAGCATCCATCTAAGCCCTGCAGAAAACAGCCAAGTGCTCAGTAAATCGAGGACCTCGTTTTCCTTCCAACGCCCCCTCCCCTTGTTGAGAAATCCCATTATCCGGGAGAACGATTGTGAAACTCCAATCTATCTGCCGCTGAGCTGTGGGCTGTTCTTCTCGCCACCTCCACCCCTACCTGAGAGGGTCCCCTCATCTGTCTGCGGGGAGAAGACGAAGATCTGTATATTAAAGCTTTGAGAATCTATAAATCTGAGTTGATTCTCTGCTGGTGACAGCCCAAGCACTTTCTCACCACGTTTGACACGACCTAATGGGTTTACAGTTGTTTGAGTGCTTCTCTGAAGCCAATGAAAGCGCTTAGTTAGGAGACGTGTGAAATGGCATTGTTTGTTCCGGGCACTACCAAAAAGCTGGAGGATCATCCGTGCATTATCCGCCCTGTGCTTCAGCCGCCCGCCCACGGAGGGGCTCCGCCGAAGCGGGTGCGGAGCTGCTCCTGCCAGCCTGCTCTTTCTGTTCATGGCGTGCAGATCCAGAGGGTAGGAACCATCCCAGCTGTGTTCATTTTGCCAGGAAGCTTGGGGCTAATTGGGAACAGGAGGGATGCCCAGGGGATGAGGAGAGGGGACAAGAGAGGGAGGGTCTCACCAAGGTAGAGGAGTGACAAATATTTGCTTGTAGCGAGACAAGAGTAAAAACAAGAAAGACACCTAATGAGAGCTTTGGGGCAGCGTGTGCTCGCGCTTCTCAGGGGCCAGCAGCGTGGGCTGCTATGATTAGCTGCCTTGCCGCTTGGCGCAAGACCAACTCTTCTTTTCAATATCAAGTTTCATAAGCGTGGAACAATAACAAATCATTATAAACCCTCTGGGAGTGGTGGGTGGGTGGTGGCGGAGGGCTTTTTCCTCCCCCTTCTGCTTCCACAAACCCATCTTTGCAGCTCAAGTACATTTTTCCCAATGTAGATAGAGAATGGTGAGGAAGGAATTGTGTCTTGGAAACTTGCTGTATTGTTAATCTGTTATTAGGCAAAAGTCTTAACACCAGGCTGGGTGCTCAGATGCCTCATTGTGAGCTCGGGATGGAATTATGCATCATGAATAAAAACCGCTGTCAACACACATTGGTTTCACAACATTAGAGCATATGGTATGTGATTATCTGTATTGTCAAGTGCAATAAAGTGAATTTGGATATAATAAGGAATGTAATATTTTAGAAATTTGGTAATAAACTAAGGAAAGGATGACAGCTGAGGTTCCTCAAGGCCCCAGATACAGATAAATTGGAGTTACTGGTCTCTACTTCCAAGCGCCGGAACGGCCACAGCATGGCTGGCTGTGTGCCGTGACTGTCACGTCGGGGAAGCACTGCTGACTCTCGTTTCGCCATCCCCGGGGAGCACAGGGATGATCTGACTCCAGTTTGGATGACGGGAGGTGGTGGTGGCTCCAGGCCTGGCCTTCGCACCTGGTCTCCAAGCGGGTGCCGGGACCCACCCTGGGCAGTGGAAGCCGCTGTCTCTGCCAGAGGGCAGTGTCATGCTCCATGTCAGGCCACCCTGAGGCCACTTCAGCCTACTTTGCTCCCATTTGGTCAGTAAAGAAGGGTTGTTCCAAATGCGAGAGTCCTGAGCAGTTTCCTCACTGAGGCAGCCATTTTCTGGAGCCACCGTCCCTCAGAGTCTTATGATGAAGTTACTTCGGCATGTCAGTAAATAAGAACAGATCTGTCTAGAGAGGTGTGGATGTGTCACGCCCAGAAGAGGGCTGAGGACTGCGCTTAGCTTCCTGTGTAGTGTCTGGTTTAAAGTCTCCTCTGTGGTATTCATATTTTCATGTTGTGGGTGAGCAAATTGAGGCAGCTAAATTGTCAAACTGAGATTATGATGACTAAACATAAAGCTCAGGCTCTTCCCATTCAGGTTTTCTACAGTGAAGGGGGCTTATTCAGTCATGATCCACAAATAAAAGCCTACAAGTCAGAAGGCCTCACCACAGGAAACCATTAAATTACTAGGTACCTAGGGCCTTGAGAGAATGTTCCAGAGAAAAACAATTGTAACCATTGACTGATTCTCCGTCTAACACTTGGACCTGGAGAGGCTGGCCCACACTTAATCTTCTTTGGGTTTCCTTTAGATCTGATTCTGTATTCTGGCTCCAGCAAGGGGAAGCCCGCTGTTGTCGCCCTAACAATGTACGGTGGCCCTGCCCTTATTGGCTTCTGGGGTGGGCTCCTGCCTCAGCCAAGGGTACTGATGAGGGTTAGAGCAGAACCCGTTCACATTTCCTGTGGGCTCCTTTCATATCTCTGACCCGGCGCATCCCATAGCCCTGACTTCCATCTTCAGAACTTGCCTACTTAATCCACAGCTTCCAGGAAAGCCCCGGTGAGGCCTCCTCCCCACCCCGCCCTTTCCTTTTGCCCAGGGCTCTTGTGCTCTTCCAGTCCTGGCTTCCAGCACTGGTTTTGCTTGCTGCCCAGCCAGGCGGACTATTTATTATTAAGCGTAAAGAATTGGGAGTACCACCATCGGGCCAGGCTAAAGCAATTTGGACGGCTGGGAACAGAGACGACATTTAGTCCATTTCATGCCTGGATACCTCTGTAATTCCTGGGACAGGATGGGAAGAGGCCTGAGTAAACCCCTGTGGCCTGGGGATCTTGTAACCAGTTTTCCACTGGAGATGACAGCAAGGGTGAGTCCAGATACATATCCAAATCACTTGGCGTGGTCACCTCAGGGTAGCGAGTCTATTAGAGTCCACAGCACTGCAACCAGTATTGCAGTGTTTTACTTACAGCCAAAGTGCTTTCAAGTATCAGCCAGTGGCCCACTTATTCCAAGCAGTACTGGGCATAAAATCCTTACATATAAGTGACAGCCTTGTGAGGGCCTGCTCACAAGGGCTTGTGCTGTCTCATTTAACCCTCCTACCAGTCCTGTGAGGTCAGCATCTTTATTCCCATTTTACAGATGGGGAAACAGGGCAAGAAGGTCAGTGGCTCACCCCAAATCAGGAAGGTAGTGTGGGATGTATAGCGCATCCTCAGGTCCAAGCTTCCAGCCCTTCAACATGGGCCCTTTTGAGTTGGTGGCACTGAGTGACCCTGACCTTTAAGTAATTTCCTGTGGGCAAAACAGTCTCCTAGCTTTTACCTCGAGATGCTCTCAGTACCTCCAGTGGGGCTGAGGGTGAAACCCAGAGAACACCTCTGCCTTGGCTCTGGCGCCCCAAAGCTGCCTCCCCCAATCGCCCCTCTGAACAACTGGTGAAACTGAACCGAATGCTCCTAATGATCTATGAATGTATTAATCCTACTTTCTGTTAATTAACATTATGATAAAACCAGCATTTTGTAAGTCAGCGCTTAACACATGTTTTAGCAATTATGTACTTAGTGGTTTGGATTCAGAATGCTAATAGAATAAAATTTTAATGAAGATACGATGCTCTGAAAAATGGATCGAGACGAGTTTAGGTATGGCTACCGTTCGCATGTGGAGGGCTGGGGTCCTAGTCAGTGGGGGGAAGCCCCCAAATGCTGCTGAGCCCAGAGGACCAAGCAGTGGTGGTGTGGGTGGGTTCCTAGCAGCCAGGAGATTCTCATGGGGAGGACTGCACCCACCCGGAAGTCACTGAAAGTATCTGTCCCTTTGTTTATAGCAACTTCTGCAACTGGGTGGTGTCTTCAGAATCAGGCCCCGGCCTACGGTTCCCCTTTCTTTCAGAACAGGAATCTCCAAACCTGAGCATCTGCCCCCAGTTTCCTTTTCATCCCCCCATTTATATAGAGCAACTGCTCTGTTAATACACCATGTATATTATAAAATCTACAAAACCATGAACTTAATAGAATACATTTGCAAAAAGTGAAGTGATTGAATGGGATGGTTTTTTAAAACAATCTTGACTTAACACTTCGATCCAGGTCTAAATGTGGATTCCAAGTTTTGTTTAGTTTGAAACTTGGTTTTTGTGCTCAGCATAACTGAAAACTACACAAGACACACAGATCCCAGGGAAGGAAGCACGTTCACTGGCTCACTAAATCATGATACTAATTTTTCAATCCCATCCTCCAATTATGCAAAGGATTTTGTTGAAATTCAGCTTGTAAATTTCCATCTTCCTCGATGTCAATCAGTTCTTCATGCAAACTAATCAAGTGTTGCATTTTTATATTTTTAACAAATGGGTTCAAAATCCACTGAAATGTTTCACGTTTTTGAAACGCATCTTTACAGTTATGTTTCTGGGTTTTAAACGTATGCAGATAGAAGAGCTTTTGTGGGTGACCCAGTTCCATCAAAATAGCAACACAATCATGTAACAATGGAAACATCTTCCAGACTTTGCTTCTCAAAGTGCATTCTCTGGAGTATCACTTTCTGTTGAAAATGGGGTTCTTCCTCTCCCCCGCCCCCTCTGCTGCTTGTCCCCCTGCTCAGGACATGGTTTGGGGGTGTGATGTGGCTGGTGAGGTATCTAGCAAGGAGCAGGAAAAGGGTGGCTGCTGGTGACATGTGCCTCTGCCCTCAGCATTATCTCCAGTCCACATTTTCTAATGAGTCGCCTACTTCGGGGAAGTTGCTTTTAAGCCAGATCACAGAATCTACACATCCCTTTCCTGTCACACGCGAGCAGCACAAGGGACTAGCAGCGCTTTCCTCGGCCCATTGGAAGTATTTCTTCTCTACATCAATTTATAAGCTACCCACTAAGCCAGGTGTCTCCAACATAGGGACCTGTGAAGGCACCAGGGTCATTCAATCCATTTGTTCACTATTAGTGAAGCTTAAATTAGCTTCAGAAGAAAAGTTAAAATGAGGCACTATGTATTTTTCTGTCTGCTAGCATTTCTTAACCCTAACCATCCACCTGCGTCAACCGGGGAGATTCCGAACCATACAGACGATGGGGCGTTGTTACCTCCGACCTATCTCAATTCTGAAGATGGGGCCCAGACACCAGCTTCATTTTTTCAATGTTTTCCTAAGTGATTCTGATGTGAAAATCACTCTCAAGATCACTGTTCCACACCAGTGCTTCTCATATTTTAATTTGCATTAAAATCGCCTGGGGAACTTGTTAAAAATGCAGATTCATGTCCAGTTTGGTCTGGGCAGCGCCTGAGCGTCTGCGTTTGCAGTGCCTGTGGGTGAGCACAAGGTGCCCGGAGAAGCAGCGAAGCGGCCAGGCCACCGCCCTGCCCCTCGGCCCCTCCACCCACCTTCCTCTTTTGCCCACCCGGCTGCCCAGGCCCTGCTTCAGGGAGCCAGGGACAGGTTTCCTCTTCCTTCTGCACTGCTGCCTCCCCAGCCAAGCTGCCTGGGTTGCCGGTTGCAGCTTCTCAGCGAGATCTGGCCTCCAGGTGTTACACACAGTTCCTTAACAGCCGGAAAAATAAAATGAAATGGGCCAGCCCCAACCCCATGGCGAGCAAGTGTAAACCACTGCAAACCACTCCTCAGAGGAACGTGACTGCCAGCCACCCGGCCACAGCCTCTAGGCCAGCTCCCTGGCAGCCCAGTGGGCAAGTCAAAGGGAGGCCGGTAGCGGTGACCTTGGGCGGGGTTCGAGGGAGCGGCGGGCAGCCAGCCAGCCCTGTCCTCTGGGACTGTTCTGAAGCCATACCTCATAATAAAAGTCATATAATTTGTGGCAGCACTGAAAATCTGCTTCCAAGTAGTGGTTTTTTGATGGAGTTTGGGAACCTTATCTGCAGCCAGTAACTGGTCCCCCAGGAACAAGGCAGAGGGAGGCCAGTGGGTGTGGTGAGGTGGCCAACAGGGATGCCAGAGCTGGATGCCCAGGCAGGACAGGGTGCAGAACTCAGATTCCTGGATGATCTTTTTTACTTTGAACGGCTGCACAGTACGATGGTTGGAACTAATGAGGGCCTAGGAGTTTGTCGTGTAGCTTATTTTACTTCTCCCTGTCTTAAATTTTGCTCCTCCCAAGATAGTTGGTGAAGCACCATGGATATCAACATCTCCCTGACAGATGTGTCAAATAGATTTTAATAAGTATGGCTGTGGTGTAGGGAAAGGAGGGCATGTGTGGCGGCAGAAACTGGTACCGGTGAGAGGCCGTAATGAGTCTGATTTGATCAGTGGGAGGGCAGCCAGCCCCTCACAGGTACAAGGTGTTTCTGAGTAATCCTGGCTGATGAGGTGGGTAATATTATTTCTGTCTCATGGAAGAGGGCCCCGAGGGTCAGAGTGGTTGTCAAACAGCTCCAGTTGTTGCTGGAGCTCGTATATGCCTGGCTCCAAAGGCTTAAGTCCTTTTCTACCCCTTATCAGTGGAGCAGTAAGAACACTGCAACACCCTCTTAGCTTCCGATGTGCTCACTGCCAGGGTGAGGCTGGAGGCTAAATCCCAGGTAAAGGGACACAGACTTAAAGCCCATCTTTGTAGGCCTGGCAAGGGCTGTGCACCACCCCGATGCCCACCTCTTTAGAGAAAGCCTTTAGCAGTGCTCAATCCCCGGGGAGCAGAAAGCCCTGGCTTGAGCAGTTGGGAAGGCCCTGCTCCTGCACACGGAGCCGGCCTGAGGCGCTGTGGGCTCTGCAGTTTCCAGAGCAGACTCAGGCAGCGCGTCCCCGCGTCCTTGCTCCGGCTGCGCGCATGACCTCAGCCTCTTCCGCCCCGCTGGGCGCGCGCTGCAGTCCTGGCACCTTCTGCCGGGGTCCTGCTCCCAGCCAGTTGTCTAGCGATTTAATTTGGTGAATTTACCACTGCGTCCCAGAGTTTATATTGGCACTTAACAGCAGTAATATGTGTCTCTCTCGCCAAGAACTGACTATTTTCCAGACCAAGATAGAACACTACGCACAAAAAAATAGGTTTGTGAACTAATCTGCAGCCCTGACAAGTGTCATTCACAGAATCGCTGCTCTGGAGCACACTCGGAATTAAATGAGGTTGGGGTTGTCTGGCCTGGCCACAGGTGCTTTTTCCCTCTCAGTTAACAAGAGCCTGGGATACGATGCACCCTTTGCCCGCAGCCACAGGCGCTTTCAAATCGCACTATCAGTATTCATGGCGAGATGTCTCCTGGAGAAACGGTTTGGGGCTGGTTGGAGGTCTCTCTTCCTCGGCCCCTTCTGAATCTTTGTCTTTCTTCCCCTTCTCTGCCTTTCTAACCTCCCCCATGTCTTCTCCCAGGGTGAGTTTGGAGGGTCCCCCACCCCTCCTGTTCTTACCCTTGGATTGTAAAGTTGTCTGTACATGTGGAATTTCACAGGCTCAGAGCAGGGCCTTCACCAGTTAAAAAAAAAAAATACTTCTCCCAGTATCTGAATGCCTGTTTGAAACTCCAGTGTAGGATTTCATTGTTTTTGCATAAAGATTTGGTTCAGCTAGACCTGCAGTGTCTCTGGGAGTTGGAAGCAAGATGTGGCCTTTACATTTTAGTAAGAAAAACTGGAAAACAACAGCTTTGCCTTGACGCCTGATCTCCTGAATCTGCCTTGGATGAGAGCTGCCCATGCCAGGGATGTCAGAGGCGTCTTAAAAATATCTTAGGTTTTCAGCTTCATGGGAAAAGGGCCCTGAAGATTCTCTGTCCAGCAGAAAGTTCTAGATTCTCTCCGGCCAACTGATCTTTGCTTGGCTCCTCCCACATTGAGAAACACAGGGCAGAGTCAGACACGTGAGATCAGAGACCCCTGAGATCAGGGTTTAAATACAGATTCCTGGGCCACATTCATGGGTTCACAGCACTATTAGGGACAGGAAGAACCCAGGAATCTGCATTTTAATCAGCCCATTTCCCATAGGTGACGTTGCCCAGAGACCACACCCAGGAACCCTTGTTCAAGAGCACCTTTGCTCTCACCTGCAACTTGGTTTAGGGTCTGAGAGAGTCCACACATGGTCCTGAGGCTGGAACTAAAATTTCGTGAAACAGTTGCTGGCTTATCCTCACATTTGAAGATCTGGCTGGAGCATCTTCAAACTGCCAAGGAAAGAAAAGCACTTTTCCATTCGAGAAACGGACTCCCCTCTGCCAAATGCTTCCCATGTGGCTTAATATTAATTTAGGGAATTCAGTCTTGTGCAGTTCCACGGAACTGGGTTGGAGACGTGATAGTGCCATTTCTCTGTTATCTGATTCCCTCCCTGCCCACCCTGAGAGGCCCTCGTACCCCATTCCCTGCCCACTCCCAAAGGTGGCTGGAGAGGCGCAGGTGTGAGCTGGCTTGCCCAGCCACCCTCCCCCTCCTGATTAAGTGGTGTGAGGGAATAAAGGAGACCCGTGTCGATTCACACCATCTCTGCCTTGCCTGTGTGAGAGCCTCTTGTAATTCCCCACAGCCCCAGCCAGCTCTGCGAAGCAGAAAGAAATATGACCAGGCAAGTTGAGAAAATAAATTAAACTAAGTGTCAACTTTTCTTGTTTCTCTCCTCATTATTAAGAGATGGAATGGGGCTCGTTTATCAAGCAGGGGGAGAAATTAATTGACACGGCTTTAATATCATGATGTCTGGCATGTCCGGTCACATTCCTTCATTTTTTGGAAAGGCATTTTATTATCGTTTACAGCAACCAGCTGCCAAACTACTGGTGTAAACGAGGAAGCAGGTGCGTGAAGGATGCCTCGATGGAGGGACTGAGATGCCACCTCAGCCCCTCCTGAAGGGACATGACAGGGAGGGAGGGCTAGGTCAGAAGGGGCCCCAGAAGGAAGGAGGATGCTTGTTGGCTCGTGGCAGGGAGGACGAAGGATGTGAGGGATGAACATGGCTGGTACAAAGAGGGGGTGTCTGTGCCCGCCCCCTTCTTGGGCCTGTTTGGCTACGGCAGGGGTGCTGGTTACAATCAGCTGCCTCTGGGGCCCTTTTGTCCCTGACCTGAGTCCCAGGCCCCTGCCATGGGTCAGCATGCTCGGGAGAAGCGAGTGCTTTTTTGTTTACCCTCCAGGGCAGCTGACTCACAGGAAAGTCTGTAAGAAGTTGTCCACATCACACAGCCCCACTTCTGGCCAGCCCATGGCTGTGGTCTGTGAGGGCTCTCGGAGAAGTCAATTGCACTGTGCCCTGTTTCAGTTACAGTAACTTAGAAGATGCTTCAGATACTTTGGTTACTGCTTTAGGTAAAAGTCCTCTGTATTCCATGGAAAATGCTTACTGGCCGTCCAGATAGCTCAGTGGATTAAAGCGCCTGGTTAAGCAGGCACAGTGGCCAGGGTTTGATCCCCAGCATGCTGTGCTGGCCCATCCCCAGGGCGTGCGCATAATGGCGCATACCTGTAATCCCAGTGCTTGGGAGGCTGAAAACAGAAGAATGGCTACGAGTCTGATCTGTGTGGTAAGACCCTGTAGACCCTGTACTAAATACATGAAAAGAAAAGAGAAAGGAAATGCTCACTGCTCCTTTCCTGCTTCTGAATTTGAGAGGCCGGGAACAGCAGCACTAGGGAAGCAAGCCTGTGACACATCCTTCCTGCCCTGCCTCGGCTGGGGTGCAAGGATGGCGGGCCTTTGCCTGTTTGGTAAGTGTGCTGGCAGGGGCAGGTGGCAGGGCGGGCCAGAGCCTGGTTGTAGGACATATTTGCAGTAGTCTTCCCTGTACAGAAGAAAATGTTCTTTAGTGGAAAGAACATGGCTAGGGATCCCACCCTGGCTCAGCTCCTCCATCTGTCAGATGGGAAGAATCCTTCCTGCCCGCCCCATGGTGCAGGAGGGGAGTGGGGAGACTGAGTTAAAGAGGGCAGGCAGCTTTTCTCTTTTTAACCATGTTCTTGTCCAGAATGTGAGCTGGTCATGCAGAACTACTTGTGGGACACCAAACATGAAAATAATGGAAGGAACTGTGCCTGGCTGGTGGGAGAGGAGTTCCGTGCCTTACTGAGAGGTGCACATTACCACAGAGTGGGAAGGCAGCCCCAGCCTGTTATCACCTCAGTCCTCACATGGTATCTAGTGACTGAAGTGCCTAGGAAGCTCAGAGTGGATTTCCCCATGTCAGGAGCCCCAGCGAGTAGCTCCACATGGGGGTCAGTGATCAGAAACACGTCATTCCTTTTGGAAAGGCAGCTGGATTTTGTCTTTGGAATGGATCAATCTTGACATCTTCCTCAGGGCTAACCCAAGGCACATGAAGACGCTCCTGACCACTAAACTTATGTGCATATGCCTCTTTGGTTACTCATGCCGAAGTGGGCTGGAGTGGAGTCCCCAACCTCCTCCACACAAGGCGGTAGAACCACAGACCCGCATGGCACCTCTCTGAGCCTGTGGCCACTGGCTCCATCTTGAATGCTCTGATCCCGGGGCAGACAGCCTGCTCATGCAGTGCAGGGTCATCGGGCTGTGAAAGTACAGCTCCTGCTTCCAGCTCTTGTTCTGGTTGAGCAGCCACCTCACGGTGAGAGTCTCCCAGCTGCAGAGCTAGCGAGCAGTTGAGCAGTTGAGCGCAGTGACAATGACAGAGTCCGCCCTGCCTCCCTTCGGTTTTGCCTTGGGGACCAGGCTGCAGGAAGTAGGAGGAGCTTTTCAAAGCCCAATGTTCTCCCCTCGCCCACACTCAAGAGGTTCATATTTGAGCAGACGCAGCTCAGGCACGGAGTGCTTTCCTTAGCATGGGTTATCAGTGTGAGTGGGAGGCTGGATGAGTTTTAAATATTCTTGCCTACACACACCTTAAATTCCTCATGGAATACTCAGAATAAATTTGACAATCTGGGAGTTTTCCTGCCTCGCTTTCTTCCTTCATTAGCCAAGTGTGTTAAGTCAGACCCGGCATGGACTTCCACAGAAGGCCTGCTGGCCCGCTGTGATTGCTATGTGTTCACTGGCCTATATGATAAGAGAAGAAAATTATTTTTTGAGGCTAACAGGAGGCTGCTCTTAACTTTCCTTGCCCTAAAAATACGAAAACTTTTAGCTGTTGGATATTCCTCAGGGACTACCTTTGGAGTAGGTCATTTTAGTTTCGATGCATCTTATTTTCAGATTTCTGTTCTCCTTATGTGTTTGTCTTATAGCCTTAAAAATACTGCAATGAATAGTTTTATTCATTTGAATAAAAGGGAGAAAAGGTTTGGGTGTTTAATGCTTATCTCTGAGGTAGAGCTTACTTGTTAGTTTCCAATAATAGCATTTCACTTTTATTTTTTTTTAAATGTTTCTTTTTCTTTTTTAATTAATTTATTTATTGGGGGGGCAGCTCAGCCCACCAGGG
>NDGM010271653.1:0-11908 GCA_002564305.1 Octomys mimax | reverse complement strand
CGCGTCCCTCGTCGCGCGTCCCTCGTCCCGCGTCCCTCGTCGCGCGTCCCTCGTCGCGCGTCCCTCGTCGCGCATCCCTCGTCGCGCGTCCCTCGTCCCGCGTCCCTCGTCCCGCGTCCCTCGGGGAGACAGCTTCAGAGGGGGGCGGCCGCGAGAAGGGGTCGTAGCAACGTGTCCCGGGGGGAACGGCTGACCAGCTGGCTCACGTGAAGTGAGGTGATAAGACGGCTTCTCCGTGCCAAGCTCGCACTGAAAACTTCAGGCTGCGTCACCCTCTTTGCCTGCATGTCTTTCCTGTAAAAAAAAAAAAAAAAAAAGTTCCATTTTTTGACAAAATGTTCCACACATGTTTTAGTTACTCTTCTTTCGTTGCTGGGACAAATACCACACTCAAAAGGAGGGAAGGAAAGGTTTTTTGAGCTCAGTTACTGGAGGTTGCAAGACCCTGGAGGAGAGGCCAGGGCGCTGCCGTGTCCGGGATGACCCGCTCCACACCTCTCCGAAAGCGCGGGCTGCCAGTTTAACGCGGGCATCTCTCTGGCCCCGTCCCTGTCCTCTGGCCCCGCCCGTCATCTGGCCCCGCCCCTGACCCCGCCCCGCCCCTCTGGCCTGGGCCCTCCTCTCTGGCCCCGCCCCTGGCCCCGCCCCTCGAGCTACACACTACCCCTCAAGTGGTGGCTGTCCCATAATTTATGTGAGGCTTTGGGAGGACAACTAGATACAATCCATAACAAAGCACAATTGGAAATTTACAAGGTGACAAGAATATAATTTTTTTTAAGACAGGGTGTACAGGGCCTCACTACGTAGATCGGACTCATAGTGATGCTCTTGCTTACAGCCTCCCAGGTGCTGGGATTACACGTGCATGCCACCACGCCCAGTCTCAATTGCTGACTCAGCGCACCCCAGGGGCAGGCCAGCACAGCAAGTCCGGGGGTCGAACTCCCAGCCCCTGCGTCTGCCTAAGCAGGTGCTTTAATCCGCTGAACTATTTTTCTGGCCCTAAGAATACAATTTAATTAAAAATAATTTAAAACCAGGATGAGATACTCTAAGAAAAAAAAGAAAAGAAGTCAGCGAAGGAGGTAGAGAGAAGTGAGCTGGAAGCCAACGCCAAGGACCGCGCGGTCCCAGAGCTCAGGCAGCGCCGGGTGTGGAGAGCGCACGTGGCGTTGCTGCTTCACATGCCGCGTGGGTCGTGCTGGGTGAGGCTGGGTGAAGCCCTTTGTGCACAGCAGGCACCGGGACAGCTTGCGATGGGCTGGGTCTCCACCGACGGCCAAGCAGAGCAACCACGGAGAACTCGGAGAACCACCACACAGTAACCGTGGCAGCTTGTGGGATGTGTGGTCAGAAATGCAAACTGTAAAGCTGCTGGAGAGAGCACGGGCTGCGACGGCTTGCAGCTCAGCTTGGTGCCGGGCGGCTCTCCCCGGCCAACGCTGCAAGTGTGTTCTGCCTGCAGAAAGCCACAGGATGTGCCCCGGGGGCCTGGAAGGCTCTGCCCGCCGCAGGCCCAGCTCTCCTCCTGGGCGCATGGAGTGCCTAAAGGAGAAGTAGAAGGACGGAGGCAGTGCTAGGGACGTGGGTGATGGACACAGACTGAGGGGTGCCTGAAGTTGGGGTGCAGGTCGGGAGGACTGCGTGAGCGTGGATGTCTCTGACTGTCCGTGCTACTACTGAGTAGAAGCGCCGGCTGGTGGTGACCACAGCCTAGAGAACACCCAGGCTCTGCGGATTTAGGAGCAGCTGCCGAGACGTGGAAGAAACAAGCAGAACCACTAGCGCTGGGGACAGTCGGCCTGTACTCTGATGTTGAGGACTGTACCGGTACTTACGAGAATTGCGGGAGACTGTAGAAACTGCCATTGAAGGAGAACGCATGGCTATATTTAGGAAAAACCATTATGGTAGAACTAACTTTCGTCTTCGGGGGATGTGCTGATCGTTCTGCCCTTCAAGAATAATGAATTAGTTGTTTAAGGTTAAGGATTGTTCCAATTCTTAAAAGTGTGTGTTATTTTTCTAATTTGTATGTTGCCCAAATATTTGCACTAGGAACAGGAAATACAGCACTTAGCTTCTGCAGCTTAGGTTTTGAAAGCATTTTTACATGTTATGATAGAAATAAACAGTAGCTTGCAAATTGATTAAAAACAGCAAAATCATTTCTCAATTCAAAAGTGTTGTGTAACATTTTTGAAAGAAAATAAAGGGAAACTCAACAGCTCTTACAGCAAGTTCAACGCGTTCGTTGTGAGGATCCTAGCTGTCTTGTTCGTGGCTTGACTGCAGAAAACATGCTATTCCTGAGGTTGCTTTATCTAAAGTTTTCATGTGTCTGGTTCCACCTAATAATTACTTTTTATAAATAGGACTTCTAATGAAATGTTCAGTCCAGGGCCCAGGAGGAATGTGCAAATCACATGAATCCCTCACACCAACCCTTCTTTGGGGACAGGTTAGCTGTTTCTGACGTTCTCGTCTTTCATTGTCGATTCCCTGCTCTGACTCCCAGTTCTGAGCTATGTGAAGCTCCGTATTCTTGCCGCCTAGTTTATGAACACATAACGATTGCATCCCCTTCTATAGAGATCATCGATCCAGTAGTTGGTTTTTGATTCTTTCTTGAATCAATCAACGCCATTTAACAAAAGCTTTAACAAAAGCAGTACAGCTGCTACGTTTTGTTGCCATTAAGAGATGTGTTTATGGCTCTGGCCCCTTCATCAAGGCAGCGCCTAAATGTCTCCGGGTCCTTCGGCACCTCCTGCCCTCCACAATCAGGGAGTTTACTGTTGCAGCTCCGTAGCAACTTCACCCATCTTCATGTGTTGGCTGAAAGAAATGGCTCACTTTGTAGGACTTTAGTCTCTTTAAGAAATATGTACTCTGTGCGTAGGCACAGAGACCACTGATTAAGGAGGAGCCAAAGCGCATGTAGACCGGTGAGTGAGTCGCTGGCCATGAGGCATCGCTGGCCATGCAGAGTTCTGATGTTTCTCATCTTTGCCTCCTTAAACAGCCAATAAGGCTCAGCGGTAGACTCTTTTGTCATCTTGTTTTATAGACGGCCACATTTCCTAGGTACTTCAGTCTGGCAGTAGGAATTGCCAACGTAGAAAACCTCTAGTCGTTCCTTACTTTCCCCTTCCATCTGCTCGCTGGCTACAGCGAATGACTTGGATTTGGGCTGTCCCAGTTAACAGCTGATGCCTCCGTACAAAGGGGGGCTGGGGGGGCTTCTCCGGGGTTTCTAGGGTGCGCTGTCTCTCACTGAAGTTCTGTAAGGAACCCGAGTCCCTATTTCATCTGACAAGTTTTCTACTTGCAAATTTTTTTATTTTGATTTATCTATCAAACATTGGTTATGTCATCTAGTATTTTCAGTTTTATGTAATGATTATATCCACCTGCCCTGAGCTTCTAAATATGACAACATTCTTCCCTTTGTCTTTTCAGGTGACCATTATCTACATCAAAATTATCCCATGAAAGGCTTTTCACACGTGTGCGTGGTGTGTGTGTGTGTGTGTGTGTGTGTGTGTGTGTTAGTATTTTCTTCATTAGTGTTTAGCAATACATTGGCTACCTAGGCACTTATGTGTCTTAGGAATTCGAGACTTTGTGTGTTATATCAGACTAGAAGTCATCAGTGTTGTCTTTAATTTAATGTGCAGCCTAGAACGTAGAGTATTCTTTTGGTTTGGATATGGAGGCCTTTTTATCAGCTCAGTTAAAAAATTAAGAGTACCACAATTTTTCTGTGTCCTTCCTTAAATTTTACTTGGGTCTTCTGCTTGTGCCTATATTACAGTTTTCTTCTTTCGTGTTGTTGTCTATATTGCTCTTTTCAATTTTCTTTCTTATTGCACATCTTATTTTCTGTCTGTATTAAGAGAGTCAGGCCCTGACAGCAAGCCCGTAGGACGTGGACAGTGAGGCGGTCGGCGAGGTGCCAGGGCCTTGCCACCGCCGGCAGCTGGAGTCCTGCGACCTTGCTGTGCTCCCAGGGCGTCCAGGCAGTGCCTCCCCTTCCGACTTCAGCCTCACCTTAGTGAAGCATACCAGGGCTGACTGTGGCCATTCCGGTCGGTTCCCACAGCAATGCTGTGCAAGACATGGAACAGATTCCACCTGCTCTCGTGGACAAGGAGTCAGCAAGTTACCAGGTTGAAGGACGTGCTCAGGCAGACCCAGCTAGACCAGCCCACAGACAAGGCCCTGGTGGGGGCTCTGGCCCACACAGGGCTTTCTCCCATTACTGAGAGCTGTGTTTCATGGTTTAGGAAACTGGTACATTTCATTAGTTACCGTTCTCTCAGTTATTCATAATCCAGGGCCAGAAATTCACTGAAACTCAGGAAACAAATGGCTGGTGAGCAAGTCTCGTGTTTTTGGGCTGGTCCCTTCTAAAGATGAGTACTCCAATCTATTGTATCTCCAAGTTCGCTGAGGGGGACTTTAGCTAAGGAATGGAGCGCAGATCCTGGCGTGTGCGAGGCCCTGAGTTTGATTCCCAGCACTGCCAAGAAGACACCTACCCAAAAACAAAACCAAAGAACCAAGCAAAAACCAAAGCAATGAAACTATTTTAAAAGTACGGGTACGGACTCTGAGGCCAGAGCCTGCCTCAGTCGGCATCACGGCGACACCAGGCTGCGTGCACGGCAGCACCCTCCGCAGCAGGCAACGCGCCCTGGACAGGCTCTTCTGCACAAGGACCTGGGAGGGCGGCAGAGCACAGGAAGGAGCTGAGGTCAGCGCCCCGCAGGTGTGACGCACAGGCCGGCTGCTGCCAGGATCAGAACTGTAGCGGGCACAAGGAGAAAGAAAAGAGGGCAACACCAGCTGCGGGAGTAACCAAGAACACTTGGAACTCAAGGATACCCTGTTTTGTGTCCTTGCTCCCAGGTGCCTGGCAGGTTCTAAGTACAGTCTAAACATTGATCTTGGACACATATGATGGGATCTTGCTATGGTCACCTAAAGTAACCCGAAGGCTGAGACTCAAGTTATGTAAAAATAAAGACCAAAGGCGGGCGGCAGCCTTGCTGCTCCAGCCCTCGCTCTGCGTGCGTTACGTGTCTGTGTGTCTTTGTTTGCAGCCGGCAGCCGTGAGTCGTTCCCACCAGCTGACCCTCCTGCCCTGGGCGGCGCTGGGACAGGTGTGCGGGGGAGGCAGACACCTCCTGAGCTCCCACCGACCTTCGTTTTGACCGTGGTTTGTGGCTGACTGCAGCCAGGCCCACGTCCCAGGGTCCTGCAGCGGGGCGGGCAGATCGCAGCCCGCTCCTCCAGTCCCCGCGAGCGGTCTCCCTCTTCAGCTCAGTTGTGTTTCTCAAAGAAGCGGACAGCTGTGTTCATGCCCCTCCTGCAGCTTTCCATTCAGCGCATGCAGGGTGCAGTTTCTCCCTCACCCCTGCGCCCGGGCCGCGAAGCCTCTGGGATTCTCGGTCCCAGGGCGGTGGTCTCTGTGTGCCTGCAGAGCACCGAGCCCTCAGCACCTTGCCCACAGGTTTTCTGCAGAGCCCTGGCCAGGCCCTTGTTTATACTGAGGACAAGTAGAAGTGTCAACCGCTCTTAGTATTTAATTTTCTCAAATCTTTTAAGACTTCATAAAAATAGGGTTTCCTCAGCGATTGCTTGATTCTTGACACCCACTTAAGAGGAAAGCAGCATTGATGACTGATCTCTAAGATGTTTGCAGCTTTTCCCTATTGATGATGTTAATTTGGGAAGTTAGACATTGAGTATAATTGGTGGAGTGTACATAGAAGTTCATTTTCTTTCTTTTTTATGTATGTAGTACAGGGTCTACAGGGTCTTGCTACACAGATCAGACTTGTCGCGATTCTCCTGTTTTCAGCCCTCTCAAGCACTGAGATTACAGGCACGTGCCACCATGCCCAGTCTCCATCACCGTCTCAGCACGCCCTTGGGGCAAGGCTGGTATCTCATGCCGGGGATCGAACCCTCGCCGCCGCTACGGTCTGCCTAAGCAGGCCCTTTAGTCCACTGAGCTATCTGGCCAGCCCTTAAAAGTTCATTTTCAATTTTAGAAGAAATTTATCTTAAAAGTACTATAATATAGTCAAATAATACTTATTGATTCAAATTTATTTTGGCAATGCATGGCATAAGAAAATGGTGCTAGATAGGTAGATTTCAACAGTGTCATTCTCATAATGTATGTCCTCTGTTTCAAAGTTTAAGAGGGATCGGGAAGTGTCACGTGTGACGCAATTCTGCAGTAAGATGTAGCCCCGTCACAAAGGATCACATGCCCCACCAACTGGACAAGGCAGTCATTTCAGCTGGAAAATGCCACATGTTAAACTTCCAGATGGCATTAGAGAAGAGAAGTACCGGAAGCAATGCAGGACTGGAAAGGCGGCCCAGGGTCTCGTGAAAAGTCAGGCAGGGGCCGTCCGTCACAGGACAAGAGACGCTCTGCATCCGACTCTGGGAATCTTCTCCCACCGATACCATGAAATTTATTCATGAAACCTTGTTTCTTAGTAGCTAGATTTTAAATCACTTGAGCATTGAATTCCAGGAGCAGATCAGGTCTTTCGCTGTCCCTTCACTTATGTCACAGTTGTGACTGCCACGGAGCTGACACCCTTACAAGTTAGGGAAGGGTTGTTGGGTATGAAAGAGTGTTCTCTATGTTAAATAAGAGAATCACTGAAACTTGTGGGAGGGATGTGTCATTATGTCTTTATGTTGTCCCAAACATGGGATTTCTACTATCCAACTCCTGATTATAGGCCCTGAAACAAGGGAATTACATGCTTCTGATCTTAAATTCCACACTTAGGTCCCGCTATGTACCTTTCTAGGGTTATTTGATAAATGCAGAGTCATCTCCTAAAATCTTGGAATATGTGTGACCCACACATGGGCCAGGGAACCAGCAGGGTTACAGGGTTTCTCCAGTCCCGTGGCACAAATACTCACACGTAGGTGGCTGCAACCTACTGATGCTTCGCGGTGGCTTTGAAGATTCCTGCATGCTTGACTGTTGGCTCTGGAAGCTGGTCCAAGGCAGTCCCAGCGCACCACGGAAAGTTTAACCCGCTCCTAGCTTGGTGGGTGCGGTCAGCCCTTCCACAGCAGTCTTCTCAACTCCTGGCAGCCAAGTAGCACGCTCAGGATCACCCAGCCACCGAGCAGAGAGAATGTGAAGCTCTCAGGCAGAGCAAGGCCTCTCCTCCACTGGAGCCAGGCTGCCCCCAGCCAGCGGTCACGCAGCGCAGGCGTGTGTCCGTCCCGCAGCCACAACCCCTCCTGGCCTTGGTGACGGCATGCTGGCTGGCTGCAAGGTCTCAGGCATGGTCTTGGCTGCATCGACGCCTTGGCCACGATGTGCTGCCGTGGTGCAGTGACCTGCACCTGAACCGCAGGCTTCCCTCCTTGTGGTATTTCTGTTCTGGTCAGCTAGTGGGTCAAAATGTAAGTTTCTTTTTCCCATTATTTTATAATGAATTTTGTATAACTTTAAGAGCATGGCCAAAGTGGTTTTGTGCAGTGAAACAGTCTGAATAACAGCAGCCTTGAGGCTCCCAGTGTCTAAATATGGTGGCAAGTCATTAAAGCAGAAACTGCCCGTGACCTTTGCCCTTCCCGCAAGGAACACAGAGCGCCCACGTACACCCTGGACGCTGGGTCTGCAGTGCAGAAGGAGGAGCTCTCTTCCAGTACGAGCTCCTCAAAGCTGCTTCCGGAGCGGATGGAGTGTTGCAGAGTTGGTGCTGAGCAGAGCACAGAGAGATGCGGGAAGTATGTGGGAAGCCAGTGAGCAAGAAGCATTTGCCAGCAGGGTTGGCACTATGCTGCTCCAGCAAAGAGTGGAAGAAAACACAGGAGAATGCCGCTGAGGGTCAGCACCACGCACCCATGAGGAGCGAGAGCAGGACAGCGGTCAGCCGCCCATGCTCCTCTCTGCTAGCGACAGCGCTCCAAGAACCTGATTAGTGCTGCATTTATAATGACCTGCTCAGAGCATGAGCAGACCTCCGCTGTGGCCCTTCAGACAGGAGCCTGTCTTCAGGAGGGGCCCAGGAACAAGCGGGTGAGGTGCCCACGTGCTCGTCTCGTGGGCTTCGGGACATGTGAGCTGTCTTCTGAGATGACGTGGTGCAGCGCTGGGTTTCACCGCATGACTTCTAGGACACATGCCCAGCTGCCTCTCCCACTCCATGAGTCTTGGCTTCATGGGGTCTCACTGGCCCGTCTGCGCTTCCACGGTGCACACCTGTGGTCTTAGGACTGCAAGGACAGCCAGCCCACACATGAATGCTGGTGCCCTAATTTGAGAGGCAAGGCTGAAGCAGCGTGGGAAGCGGGCTTCCTCCTCCAGGAGGCTGTTCTTTGGGAGGCTGGACACAGCAGTAGACCGGGGCATTGTGGAAGGAAGCCACAGCCGTGAGCAGTACAGCTAGACAAGCCGCCCCCCAGCAGCCTCTGACAGGCTGGCTGTGGCCACTGCACAACTCCTGTCACCTTTCAGAGGCTCAGGCGAGCTGACCCTTGGCAGTGATGAGGCCGATAAAAGAGAGCCAGTTAGTGGCCCTGGCAGATCCTTAGAATCAGTACGTTCCCTGAGTGTTTAAAATCTTTCATGTCTTTGTTGCTTTAGTAAGATACGACAGACTTTAGCAGATCTCGAGGAAAAATAATCATGCTAATATTATCATGTTTAATATGATTTAACACCTTTTGTTTTTTATGTCTAGAAAAATGGGATCTTTTTGGTAATTGTGGAGGTTGTCTTGAGGTAAGGAATCCACAGTTGGGTGTCCCTTGTGACTGACCTGTGCATCTTCAATGAAAGTCATCCTCTCTTGGAGAACAGTGTGCCCACCTGTGTCACAACAGCTGCAGCGTGCTTTTCCCTGCCTTATCATCTTGGGCAATCCGAGTCGCCAGTGTTACGTTTCGGTTATGATGTCCTGTTATTCTCTATTAGAAGGGTGACTGGAAGCTCCCAAGGCATTGCTTCATGCCAGATAATGTGTGGAACGTGTGCCAAATGTTGCTGGCTTCGACCTGGTTGTAGACTTTATATGGGATGCTTTTCTAAAACTTTATTTTCATAGATCTTGTACAATAGTATTCCAGGTGGTAAGCAAGCAGTGGCAAGTCCCCATGCAGTGGCAGATATCACCAAGTCTACACCCAGAAGCCTGCCTCCCCGCACGTGCATGTTCTCCATGCTCTCTGGCTGGTGTGTCTGCCTAGTTCAGTATCTCTGCTCTGAGAAGGAGGAGCAAGAGGGGACACGCAGAGCAGAGCAGGGCTGATGCAGGAGTAGAGGAGGAGAAGGAGGAGGAAGAGGAGGAAGAGGAGGAGGAAGAGGAGGAGGGGGGGAGGAGGAGGAGGAACAGGGGGAGGAGGAGGAGGAGGAACAGGAGGAGGGGGGGAGGAAGAGGGGGGAAGGAGGAGGAGGAGGAGGAGGAGGAGGAGGAGGAAGGAATGGCTCCCCCCACCAGCTGCCTTCCTTCTGGCCAGCAGAGCCCGGGTGTTCAGTCAGCTTTTGCACACAGCCAGGCACATCTGCCTTTGCTACCCACAGCTCTTCTCTCGGGAGGAAATCATTCGCTTTTCCTAGTGGATTTTCTCCCTCCTGTCCAATGCCTTAATGATCCACATGGAGAGCAGGAATTGTGTCCATCCACCCAAGAGGGCATTCCCTCGTTCTCCCCATAGTCTCGGGAATAAGAGACTGCAGGTGCCAGCCTGTGAGAGGCCCAGCAGGCAAGGCTTTGCTGTTATCTCTGCACTGGGTATCTGATCCCCTGTTGCCATAGCTACAAAGTTGGTACAACCTGGCAATTGCTCTCTGGACCAAGGATGCTCTCCTTTGCTGGCTGTGCTGGCAGGTCTGCACACCAGAGGGAGTGAGGCACAGGCTGCGTGGGTTTGCAGAAGAGCTGTCCCAGTAACTGCTCCGCCACTCAGGAAGCAGACAGCGGGGAGCTAGAACACAGCTAGGCATCCTCGATTTTCTTTTTGATAACTTACAACACTGTAGCCTCTACTGATGTATCCCCAAGTTCAGGTCTTCTTATGCAGAAAGAGAATTCTAAAACTTCAGAACCAGAGGCAATGTCTGTGCAGTATCCCACTTCCCTAAGGGTCAGGAGCTGGCAGAGAAGTTGTTCAGTGCCTTGCGCCAGTCACATGTCTCAGAAAGTCGGCATCAGGCACCGTGCTCGAGCATAGCCCTGACCTGGCCCCGGTGGGGCCCAGCACTGATGCCAACGTCCGCAAGGCTAGGGCTGGCCCCAGAGCTCCGACCCAGCGCGCTGTGAGCCCGACACCTTGCATCAAGCTGGGTCACTTATCTTGCAGAAATGAATGCACAAGTGTTTCCTTTTATCACTCACCCCTTTTCTTTCAGGTTTCTGGTCTTTCTGTCAGTTACTCTTTCTGCTTATTGAGAGAGAATCCCATTTAGGTTGCCTTTCAAAAACAAATCCTCTCATTGGAAGCACGTGCCCCAGCCAGTCTGGAGACAGGAAGCACGTGGAAAGCACCGGAGACATATGGAAGTGTCCCACACCGCCCCCAGGACAGCCTCTCTGCTGACGGAGCGCCCTCCGAGCGCGTTCTTTCCCTGACACTGTCGTTGTCTTTATCCTCTCTCTTTCACTCTGAGATGCACGTTCTTGTTGCTCTATTATCTGTAGGGCTTGTCGTGCCACTTGGCCCCAACTGTGATTTGTATTTTGCAATCAATCTGCTTGTCCTCCTAGCTTGCGTATGGAGTTCCGCCCGAGTCCCGTGCGCCCGCAAGGTGGCCTTCTTCTTCCCTTACCCGTTCGCTTTCTGCCACGGGGCTCTGACTGGAGCACTCTCTAATATTCATCTTCAACTTCTTAGCAAGGTGGGAAAATACGCCTTTCACTATTGCCCTAATTATTGATTGTGCATCTTTGTTATGTCCTGCCAAACTTCAGTATCTTCTCCTTTTATCTGGAGAACTGTCTTCCTTTTTTTCATCCTGCCTTCCTTTCCATCCTTCTGTACTTCTTTGGTTGCTAGAGATAAAAGTTAATTCCACACTTACCACATCTAATAATTTTCTGATTCATTCTTCGGCTGTTATCATACTATAACTTTTCAACCTCTAATCTTTCATTCTTAATAAATGTTCATCCTATTTTCATGCATCTAAGACTATATTTTAATGATTAGCTAAATTCTGCTTGGGGTTTGTTAGCTGCTTCATGTTGGGTTAGTGAGATATCGCCCTGGTTCCTTCCTTATGTTGTGCAGCAAACTGTTTCCGGCTTCCAGAGACTGCTGCTATCTTGGGGACTTTCTCTGATGTGATTTTGGTAATCTTTGCTGTTGTTCTGCAAATATTCTATATCCTTTGACAATTTTACCGGCACACTTGATAGATTTCCTGGAAGGACTTTTAAATTGTGGCATTCACTATCATTTATACTCAAGAGGAACAAAAGCACCACTGAAAAAAGGAAGTGCGAGGAGGGTAGACTGTCTGCAGAGGAAGGGCTGGCCGACGTTCCTGGAGGCAGTCGGGGCTCAGGTGCAGAGTCAGGCAGGAGACACGGCCCTGCCGCACTGGGAGCATCTCCATGGCATCCCGCTGTGGCTCAGCCTGGTGGCTTCGGTGGGGTCAGCGCAGTGGTCGGCAGGAGCTCCCCACTGGGCCCGCGCCTGCTGTGTGGGTGCAGGGTGTGCACACGTTGGGCATGCTGCTGAGCCCCTGGGACACGTGCTTCCCTCGTCCTGCAGCTCTCTGCAGCAGTGTGGGAGTCCTTGTGCTCCAAGGACTGTAAGGGTCGCGTCACCGAGGAGGAAGGCTCCAAGAGTCGGTCTCTCATGCAAATCGCAAAGGGAAAGCTTTATTATCTACGTGCACGTAGGG
>NDGM010271113.1:0-10356 GCA_002564305.1 Octomys mimax | reverse complement strand
ATATATATATATATATATATATATATAGAGAGAGAGAGAGAGAGAGAGAGAGAGAGAGAAGTTATTTAAATATTTTCTCTGTTTGCTTAAGATTTTTCAAGCAAAGAAAAAGTGTGCGTATGTGTTTAAATGTTTGCAATGTACAAATGTGGTCTTCTAGAGTTAACGTTAGGTATTGGAGCTTAGGGATTAACCTCTCACTTCATTTTCTCTGTCCCAACCTCAGATGTGTTGATCACCAATAAGACATATATATTAGAAATATCATCTGGACAGTATTTTGAATGAACATTATAGCATTTTCAAATTATAAAATACCATCCTGATTTGTGACCTTGTAAATTTTTTATAGTGAATCTATTAAGTTCATGCATGATACTTAAATAGCTAATTGAAATGATTCTGAGAATAGTATTCTTTTGTTCTTTGTCATTCATCTTAAGGTTTTAATTCATCTTAATGGAATACACAGGAAAATACAAAGATACTCACATTTTTATCTGCATTATAAAATATAACTTAACAAATAGTTAACATATCTTTTTGGACCTAACATATATTTGTTCGTAAAGCTAGAGTTATTTTTGTAGTATTGTAGGAAGTACATTTTCTATTTTGATACTGGAGATTAAAGGCAGGTTCTTTACACTGAGCTACATCCCCAGCCCTTTTATTCTATTTTTAATTTTTGAGGAAGGGTTTTGAAAATTTGACTGGACTTCACTGAAACTTATAATCTTCCTGCTTCATTCTCTAGGAGTGCTGGGGATTGTAGGTGTATACCACCATAATTAGCTGAAATAACTGAGAGATGAGGCTCATGAGATGTAAAAGTTATTTCTCAGTTTAAGAAATATTTATCAGTTTTTAACAGTAGAAGCAGTGTGAGAAATCTATGAAGTACCTTTTAGTGAGTTAAAGTTATGAGCAAAAGTGTCTATGTATGTATTCTGGGAAATAATGCATGGCTGGTACTAGTGAGAGTAAACCGTTAAACAGTTAAAACATGAAATTTGATTTGGTTATAATGTTTATCTCTTGCCTCTGCTACTTGGAAGATTGGAGATTCGGTTTCTTTTTTGTCAAATTTACAAGTCAAATTAAAACTTCAACTTAAATTGGTATTTATATTTGCAGTGAACTGCTTTTGAGTGGAGACTCTGAACTGAGGGTCTTTTTCTTTTTCTGTCCCTCTTTAGAGCAGAAGGAGAAACATGTGTGGAGTTCAAAGCCATGTTGATTGCTGTGGGCATCCACTTGCTCTTGTTGATGTTCGAAGTGCTGGTCTGTGACAGGATTGAAAGAGGAAGCCATTTCTGGCTTCTGGTCTTCATGCCGCTGTTCTTTGTTTCCCCGGTGTCTGTTGCAGCTTGTGTCTGGGGCTTTCGACATGACAGGTCGCTAGAGGTGAGATTATGTATACTTAAGGGTATTTTTCAAAACAATTCTTCTAATGTCAGTGTCTTGTCCTTTGTTAAGAAGAGATTGTTAACTCTAGATCCTGAGGTATAAAGAAAGAAAAATAATGAAAATAGTCCTTTGTCTTTCTTCACTCAATAGGGTCTTTCTCCATGGCCACTGCCCTTGTGGATAGAATTTAGGAAGGAGCCAGCCATGGTGGCCTCTGTCTATATTGCCAGCTACTAAGGAGACTGAAACAGGAGAATTATGACCTTAAGGCCAGCCTGAGTAACTAATCAAGAGCCCAGTTCCAAATAAATAAATAAATAAATATGGACGGGAATATACCTTAGTGGTAGAGTGCTTGCCTACCATGTGTAAGGCTGTGGGTTCAATGTCCAGCACTAATAAATAAATGAATAAACCACAAAAGAAAGAATGGTGGAAGAAGACTACTGTTGGGAGGGAACATAGCAGCCAAAGAGTGAGCCTGGGCCCCAGGTGTAGATTCGCTCTTCATCCAGAGAGAGACAGTGATGGAACAAAGCTCTGTGGGACCCATAGCACCAGAAAGGGCTTGGCCTGGGGCCTCCACTCTGGCCTGGCTAGCAAGCCATGGCATTGGTGCAGCTCGTAGTATGGAGTGCTCTCCCTGGCTACCTTCACTTTCCCTGCCCTCAGCAGCCCAGCAACTTCTCTTGCCCTCTGCTCCCCTCTGGCTGCTTGCTAGTAGCCACTGAAGAAAGTTATGTGACTTGAGGACTCAACTACCATGGTTTATGGGTCTTCAGCTTCAGCCAGACTGTGTGATAGCAAGGCCGTAGCACCGGGGCCCCTAAGCAGTGAACATGGGTTTCGAGGTTAGAGTGGGGAAAATCTTACTCATTTTATGAATAAGGCACAGACATGCATGTAGCGTATTACCTACAAAATATCTGTAGTATTCAAATTTCACAAGACGTACAGTCAGAAAGCAAATGCCTCTCAAGGCTTCTTGGGAAGCAGTAACGGTGGTGAGGAAGAGCAGCACTGCTGCTCCTCCTGGTGCCTGAGCAGCCTGGTGTGATCTGTGTGTGCACAGGGCCTGCAGGCCCCAGAGCATTTACATTTACAGCCCCTTAAGGACCTGCTGCTGTGTGCCCTTGCTCTCCACACACTCGTCCACTGGGCATTCACCCTAGAACTTACCCCACTTGGCGCAGCAACTTTGCTGTCTCTCCTCTGAGAGAGAAAAGCAGTTAGCAGCAACACGGGCCTCTCTGAAGCCTTTGCTCTGCTATTGTGCTTTCTCCTCTCTCCTCTCATTCAAAAACCATCTCCTCAGATCAGGCTATTTGGCAACCGCTGCCTTATCCCTTCCTGCTGGGTATCTGCCTGGCCCATACTCCTGGGCACCTAATGTGAGTGTCCCAGGCCACGTCCATCTTTCCAGACCATTGACTGCTCTGGAGCACCTGCCACAGTTGAGAATTTCTTGACCCAACTGGCATTGCCCCCACATCTAGTCCTCTGCCCCGCTGGACGCTTCCATCTTCAGTTTGGTGGTTGAGTTCCCATTCCCCTATTCCTTACAAGTGCCTGTAAGCTCTCAGCATTCTGATTTCAAGGACACCTCTCCTCACTGTTCTTCTTGTTTAGAGTGACCACCCTGAACTCCAGCATGCTATTGCCTCCTAAATCCCTACTGCCACCTCATATTTCTTCCCTACCTACAAACTCCAGCTCCCCCACATTCTGCTGTTCCTCTTGGTTACAGCCACCATTCCTCCTGGTCTTCTGTACCTTTGTCCTCTGGGGCTCTGTTGCCTAGTGTGTCATTCCTACTACTTGAGCAAATAGAGTAAAACTAAGCTTTAAAAAAATCATGACACAAGCTGCATTAAACAAAAATCCTGAACATCAAAACCTTCAAAGACATTCCACTTGCTGTGGTGTTTCTCAGTGGAAGAGGGAGGTATGTAATTGGCGTTCTGGATGGGAAACTTTTGGTTGAGCAAGTGTCCCATCCTTTGCAAGATGCTTGTCCCTGACCCCTGTTGTCTTAAGTACTCATGGTAGTGCTGTCCTCCAGCCTCTTTGCTATCTGAAAGTGCGCCTGCATTTTTCTTGGCCACTGTTGTCCCCAAGAGTAGCACTGCCACGTTGAGGAGCCCCCAGAGAGTTATCTAAAAGCTTTCAGAAAGGGGTGAAGAAGAAAGTTTGAAAAACCTATGAAAATGTGGAACTTTATTTCTTGACAAGCAGAAGTGTGTACCAGAGATCAGAGCACATCAGGCAGGAGTTGCAGCAAGTGAGCGTCATACATTCACGGGGAGGAGCAATATGCTAAGAACCGAACCCCCTGTAGGCTTTTGGTTACCAAATGAAGAGTGTGTACAGCAGCAAGGGAGCGGCTGGGGGTAGACCCTTACAGACTTGTGCAGAGGAGCCAGGATCTGCTGGTGGGCCCTGTGTTGTGACAGAAGGAGGTGGCAATCTTCAGGTGTACCGAGGCATAGTGGCAAGAAAAACTCATCAGCTGCATGGACTCCGGGGGTGCTCAGAGATGACTGGAGCAGAGGTAGGGGAGCCATGTGGGCATTGGGAGAGGAGAGCTTCCACACAGGAGTGGAGGTGAACAGAGGCTATTTGCAGCATGTGCACTGAGTGACCTCACAGAGCACCAAAAATAGTGGGCACTTGGAAGAAAACACTGGTGTGTGCCATCTGTTGCAGTGCCATTCAAACTACTAGCTCAAGATACTTTACAGTTGTATTATTGGACTATACCTCATTCCCTTTGGTGGCACCAGATCTTCTAAGAAACTGAGTTTGCAGCAGTTGCTATGATTGAAGCTAGCACTGTGGGAAAATGCAGGTGAAAAATGGCTAAGGAAAATGGAAGCACCACATCTAATTTCAGGATTAGGGATGTTGGATACAATCTGGCATGCATATCTCATTAAGAATTAGTTACGATTTTTAAAGGATGATACTTTCATTTTGCAGTGCTGGAGGTTGAGCCCAGGACCTTCACACAGAGCCCCTGTTCCTTTTTATTTCTTTTTTTGTTGTTATTATTTCTTATTTTAACACAGGCTTTAGCTAAGTCCCTCAGGTTCGGCCTGAACTTGTAGTCCTTTAGTCTTTTTGCCTCAGCCTCCCAGAGGGCTGGGGTTACAGGTGTGTACCATCGCACTGTTTGAAATAATATTTTTCTTTTGACTTAATGATTCGTATCCTCAATTGGCTTGGTATGGGAATACTAAGATTAGAACTAATTACTTAAATCAGTGGACCTTGTAGGTGTTTGTTTTGGCCCAGAGGTCTGTGGAGGAATGGCTGAGTCATTGTATGGCCGCTGGACTGAGAACTTTGGAGATGCTCTAGACAGGTCACAGAATTTTTTTTCCCGGTACCGGAGATTGAACTCAGGATCTTGTGTTTGCCAGGCCAACGCTTATTCTACTGAGCTATCTCCTCGGCCTCTTGAGCTATCTCCCCAGCCCCAAGTCACAGAATTTTTTGTTTGGTAGACAAGCACAAGGATGGTCACAGAAGGAAGAGCCTCCTGGGAGCTTTGGGAGCAGAGAGCCATCCAGGCTGGAGATAGCAAATCTAGTCATGGGTCTGTAGAAGTAGCTGGCAGTGTCACAAAAGAAAGGCCTGCCTAGCAGCCATGATGGGGACAGAACGGGTGTGGAGATCAGGAGAAGTTGGGATGGGGACATGGACAGGATGTAGTGACTACACATGAGATTATGGGAGAGTGCGCGGAGGGTGCTTCCTGGCTTCATAGCCTGGGAAATTAGGCTGCTGCAGTGGCTTACAGTGAAAGGAAGGAGCAGGGCAGGGAATAATGGGGACAGGCTTCATTCAGGATGCCTCTGGGAAAGCTACCTCGTTCCTGTGCAGCCAAGCCGGGGTGCAGCAGCTTGGGGACAGATTGGAGAACTGAGCACTAGGTGACATGGTAGGCCATGATGAGGTAGGGGGGAGGGAGTGGAGCAGTGTTTATTTCTGTGGACATTTTGTCTTTTCCAGATAGGGTCTTGCTATGTAATTCAGACTGGCCTTGAGCACTCTTTGTAGCCCAGGCTGGTCTTGAACTCACAATGATCCTTCGGCGTCAGTCTCCCAAGTGCTGGGATGACAGGTGTGCACCACCATCCCCGACTTGACATTTTTCTAGTGTGGAGAGAATACAGATTTGGGGCCTGTAAGGAGTATCACTGTTTAAAGAGAGGGAAAGGAGCTCAAGAAGGAATCATCAGGCATTCAGAGGACACCAAAACTGTGTGGTGGGATCCTTGAAGCCCAGAAAGGGGGTCTACCATGGCACATGCTCCAGTGATGCCCAGGAGGATACAAGCGTTCTGCTGCCTCCTGACATTGATGAAAGCAGTTTCCTAGTGGGGTGGTCATGCAGGTAGGAGCCACATCTCATGGGGGAAGTTTGGAATGGGAGATGAGTTATTAAGGTCTCACATTCCACTTGTGTCTCACCAGGTTAGATGCTAGTGGAAGAGAGCTAGGGTTGAGATACTGAGTCCTGGGTGGGTAGGCTTATTTGGATTTGGGATTTTTGCTTTTAATGAGAAATAGTTCACTTGTTTGTTGCTTGGAAAGATCACTGGTACATGTGGGGTTAAAAATGCTGTAGAGAATCTCAGATTGAGGGCTTGATGTGACCAAGCCTGATGGCAGAGGGTGTGGAGCTGAGTCCTAGGTATGAGGAAAAGGAAGTAAAGTATACAGTGATTACAAGTAAGTGATTTTTGGTAGGGACAGGGAGCAAGCTTAGAAGGCAGCCACTGCCACTTGTCTTTTCACAGATCACCTAAACAGGGCCTTCCATCACTGGACCAGCAGCATTAAGTCTTCCAGCTGCAGAAAGGGCAGGGCAGCGCCCCACAGAGGGATGAGACGGAGACCATGGCCCATTCCTCCTTAGCAGAGTGCGGCTGTCCTCTTTGGGGGCTGAAAATCTGTAATTTCCACTATAATATAGTAAAAGTTGGGCTATATTGTGATTTGCATTGCCTTTGAGTACATTAACCAAATAACTGTGGTGAATACAATCTTGACTTGATTTAACTGATTCTCCTCTTCATTTTTAGTTGGAAATCCTGTGTTCTGTCAACATTCTCCAGTTTATATTCATTGCCTTAAGACTGGACAAGATTATCCACTGGCCCTGGCTTGTACGTAACTCAAATCAACTTTCTTTTATTATAAAACTAATTCATGTACATTAAAGGAAACTTGGAAATCACAAAGAAGCATATGCAGTAGACTAATAATCACCTATATTCTCATTCTGAGAGATAGCATGGTCAGTGTCTTTTATTATATAAGTAGTTGGGATTATATTACATATAAAAGTTTGTGTCCTTTTTAAATTTTAATAAGTATTTACCTATATCAGTAATCTTAAAACATAACCAATGTGAAGTATTCTTTACTTGAAATTATCAAGCCATACCCCTTATTGCTGAATATTTCAATTATTGCCACTATTGCAATAAAAAAAATTTTTTTGAGACAGGTCTCACTGTGTAGTGCAGGCTGACTTTGAACTCAGTTATGTGGCCTAGTCTGGCCTTGAAACTCATGGTGATCCTCCTGCCGCGGCCTCCGAGTGCAGGGATTATATGCATACACACCTGACTATTTACAATTTTAAAACATGTTGTGATACATATTTAAGAGTTTATACTTTTAGAGCTAGCCAAATAGCTTAGCGGATTAAAGTGCCTGCAAGCAGGTGCAGGGTCCCGGGGTTTAATCCCCGGGCCAGCCATGCCGGCCCCACCCCACCCCAGGGGCTCCCTGAGAGGCAGTTGAGACTGGGTATGGTGGTGTGCGCCTGTAATCCCAGCTCTTGAGAGGCTGTAAACAGGAGGATCACTACGAGTTTGATCTAGTAGTGAGACCCTGAACACCCTGTAGAATCTTCCCTAAAAATACAAAAAAAGAGTTTATATTTCTAATTGACACATAGTAATTAGAAATATTTATGGACTATCGTGTGACATTCTAATACATGTTCACAGTGTGTAGGGATCATATCGGTAACTGATGTATCTGTTGCCTTATGATTTCTTTGGGTTGAAAACATTCAAATTACTCTCTAATAGCTATTTTTAAAAAGTAAATTATTTGTTGTCAGCTATCTGCTATAAACATTAGTGTTTCCTCCCCTTCAATGTGCAATGCATATTTTTATGCATAATTATCCTTGTGTGATTTTTCTGTTATTCTCTTAGGGAAGAATCCAGACCAGTATTTCTTATCTAAAGGGTGAGACCTTTTTGAAGTTTGTTAAATATATATACTGTGTGGTGATTTGCTCATCAAAACACCTCTATCAATTTAAACTCTTGCTTGATATGATATCATACATCATGTTTCTAAACTGTGGCTTTAGCTAATAGGTGTTTGCTTAAAATTGACTATGAATGGAGAAGGGGAGAGAGGGAAAGATTATAATTTGCAATAAGCTGCAAAGGACAGAAACAGTACTTAGTACATGCACTCTACAGTAAGTGGAGTGATTTTTTTTCTTCTTGATCCTGTACAGATCCCCAGTGAGTGAGTGCGGTATTTGGATATTTCCAATAATGAACAAGACAGAGCAAAAGATGCTAAGAAAGTGACTCTCATCCCACCCCTGAAAGGGGCTCCAATGAATGAATCCCATCACAGATGCACTTTAAAAGGAGGGCGACACGGTGCATAGACATTTAGCCAGACGTGCAGTCAACATTTGAAAACTAGTCAGGAGAGTTAAAAATCGTGTTCATATATCAACCTCAACCCAAAGGAGATATCAGAAACTAAAATGCAAAACCGTAGAATGCTTGGAAGAAATCATGGGCAAAATGTGGGGGCCTCGCGATTCAGTGAAGAGTTCTTAGAAATGGCAGCAATAATATGGCCCATAAAAGAAAGAAATCATAAATGCACATGTTCTAAAATTAAAATCAAGCGAAAGAAAAGACATGAAGCACAAGAAAATTATAAAGTATTTAGCAAATCTTGGACTTCTATTGAAAATATACAAAGAATTGGGTGTTTTGTTATATTCTGTTAGGTTTTTGTTTTTGCAGATCGGGGGATTGAACCAAAGGGTCACCACCTTGAGCCACATCTCCAGCCCTTTTTATTTATTTCCTTACTTTGAGACAAAGTCTCCCTAAGTTGCTGAGACTTGACTTGAATTTGATCTTCTAGCCTCAGCTTCTGAGAGACCTGGAATTACACACATGTGCCACCAAGCCCAGCCTAAAGAATTCTGCATATAAAATAAGAAAACAAATGCTGAATTTAAAAATTGGCAAAGGACAGTTCACAATGATTATCTACAAATGCACGAGAAAAGATGCTTAATGATATTAACTATCAGGGAAAGACAAATAGGTCTGTGGTGTGGTTGTGTTGCGTCATTTTCAGAATGGCAGAAAGTAAAACAGAAACCACTGGAAATTCCAAGAGTGAGGAGGATGCAGAGAAACTAGGATACTCCTTCATTATTGTCAGGAATGCAGAATAGGGTAGGCTGTCTGGTAAAAAAAATTCAGTGATTTCTTATATTTAAACATGCACATAGCATGCAACACATTAGCCCTGCTCCTGGAAACCTCATGTAAATACGAAAATGTAGCTGGTTGTGGTGGAGCACGCCTGTAATCCCAGCACTTGGGAGGATGAGGCAGGAGGATCGTTGCAAGTTTGAGACCAGCTCAGGCTACAAAGTGAGCTCAACGCTAATCTGAACTGCATAGTAAGACCATGTCTCAAAAAGACAGAAAAGAAAGAAAAGAAAATGTAGAGTCACACAGAAAGCCAGACACAGGCAGGGGAAATAGCTCAGTGGTATAAGTACCTGCCTGGAAAGCACTAGGACCCAAGTTCCATCCCCAGCATCACATGCCATGCCTGCCACGCCCCTGAGCTTGCTGAGCTGGCCACCAAGACTGGGCATGGTGGCCCATGCCTATAATCCCAGTGCTGGGGAGGCTGAGACTGGAAGATCACTATGAGTCTGAGCTGGGTAGCGAGACCTTGTACCAAATCCGTACATACATGCATACGTACATACATACATACATACATGACTTTTTAAAAAGCCAAATTGTATAGTCACCATGACTCTGAGAGCTGGAAACGGACTTCAGTGAGTGGTGAGACCAACACACTCCTCATTGGTAGGATGGAATGCCACAGACCCTGCAAGGGAGCAAGCAGCCTGTGAGTGCACGCAGAGAAATTGCAGAGAGAGAATTATTGTCTGTCTCATTCCAGCAGGGCTATCTTCTTCTTTTTTTTCTTTAAATTTTTTTTGTTAGTACATGTTTAGTATTGATGACATTTACATTGGGAGTGGCTGCATGTATATAACATAGCTTGTTTCTTTTTTAAAAATCCCCTTCACTCATGTTGTATGCAATGAGAGGTTAAATCCCCTTTCCCTTTTCTTCCCCTCCCCCACTAGTTCCACTATACTATTTTTCATTCTTATTGATATTACTGGTCTTAGCTCATGTTACAATGTATAGTGTTTGTATTCACTGGGGTTATCAGGTTCCTGCATATGGCACATCTTTCTTCTTTCTCCTTCCCCCTTCCTCACCCTTCGCCCTTGTTCCCTTGGACCACTTTCCTATGGATCCAGGAGATTCATTGGCTTGTCATTGTCTATTGCCTCACTCAGATGAGAGAGATACCATGCAGTACTTAAGCTTGTGTGTCTGATTTATTTTACTCAAAATTACATTTTCCAGACACATGTATTTTCCTATAGATGTCTCAAATTTGTCAGTCTTCATGGTAGAGTAGTACTCCACAATATATAGATACCACATTTTATCCTGTTAAAACTCAGAACTTTGGGGCTGGGGAAATGGCTCAGTAGAATAAGCACTTGCCTGGCAAGCGTGAGGGCCTGAGTTCAATCCCTGGTTCCACCAAAAA